>JAOBYG010208193.1:0-10091 GCA_025403545.1 Epizoanthus stellaris
GTCCTGCAGCTGTTGCATGTCGATTAGAAGGTACAATTATGACAATTCTTAGGTCCTGCAGGTCTTGCATGTCGATAAGAAGGTACAATTATGACAATTCTTAGGTCCTGCAGGTCTTGAATGTCGATGAGAAGGTACAATTATGACAATACTTAGGTCCTGCAGCTCTTGCATGTCGATGGGAAGGTACAATTATGACAATACTTAGGTCCTGCAAGCCTTGAATGTCGATGAGAAGGTACAATTATGGCAAAACTTGCAGGTCTTAAATGTCGATGAGAAGGTTTAAGAATAGATTGCCAAAACATACATTTGCAGTAAGTGTGTGCATTGATGTCAGCAAAAAAATGTACCAGTTGGGGCAGAAGTGGTAAATTTTATGCACAAAATGTGCAAGCTCAAAACAGGAAGGAAAAATCAATTTACATGACACGTTTCTTTGAGGGAAAGACAGCACCAGAGATGGAAATGGAGAAACGAATTTGTAGACAGTGAGTGCAAATTTGAATGAAGAACTAAGAATTTCCAAGCTAGTCGATTTACCTTTACACCCCATATGAAATAGTCGGTCCCTAACATGGTGTATAACCACCTCAGTTTCTATCCTGTCCTTGTTACTACCAAATATACTGTTGAATCAATAAGAAATGTCTTGACAAAGCGAATAAGTAAACATAACCTAGTCTGCTAATGCGGTCACCCACATCAAGGACCACAACAAACTGGGTCGAATTCAAGGTTGAATTAGGAAGCTAAGTATTGCTGTTCAATAATTATAGCAAGGAGGGCCACTCGTTCCTTACATCGAACTATTGTCTTCACAAAATCAGCAGTTAATAAGGTAAGGTAGGCTCATACGGTGTTCTATGGAACGTAACATTTCTTACTAGGGTAAGCAACAACCCTTGTTCCATTGAGGTTTTTACTATGTTTTTTCTATGTGTGCTGCCAAAATCTTACAAGAGATTGCAGTGAATATCAAAGTAATACAAAGTAGTTTTAAGCAAATATTATTGACACACAGTACTTTGTCTAGTAGTTAAAGTCAATGACAAATGTTGATGTGTGATTACTGTTGATAGTAGTTTTCATAACTTAACAAGTTGTGTACTGTGTCTGTTGACAGGTTATCCAAGCTGGTATGTTTAACCAGAACTCCACATGCAATGAGAGGAAGGCTTTCCTCTGCGCACTCTTGGATGCAGATAATGAGGATGATGCTGTACGTATTGCTTAATCTGAAAACAAGTTTATTGTAGGCATAGGTCATACCAAGACAGGCATCTATAGCATATATACTAATGTTTATATTTGTTAATTGAAGTTGTTGGCTCAAACGTTTTCGATGTACTCTTCGGTACTACATTGACCAATCAAATTTGTGGTAACTTGGACTGCAAAACAAAGTAGTGCGAAATAGCTTAGCTCATTTAATTCCATGCACTCCAGGCAACTCCTGGAATTTCATCATCTCTAGGCAGTACACACATAGAAGAAACCAGAAACTCGTCATACTAGAAGCGTATAACTTCGATCTCATGCTGGCACACTTTCCCTAGCTATCAAATCGTTTCCTCTAAATATGGATATGTGTCATGGCAAAATGAAATAATAATAACAATAATAATAATAATAATAATAATAATAATAATAATAACAATAATAATAATAATAATAATAATAATAATAATGTATTCACAAATGCGCATTACATTGATCTGAATAAAAATTACTATCTAGTGTTAAAATTACAGTCTAGTTAAAAATAACAATCTATTACAGGGAAGTAGTCGCAAAGCAAGGTTTTCTCAACGAAGCAATTCTCACCTGAACCAACTGCTGCAAGAAATGTAAGAGGGAATAATAGAGTGATTTACCCATAACTACTACCCTGAAATTCGGAAAAGTCTTTCAACAGATCTACGTGAGCTCTGCAACAAAGCAACTTTTGAAAATGATTGAACTTTGAATTTGAGCGCGGGTACAATGAAAACAAACCTGAAGGCAAAGCCGAACAACAGCTAGTTTGCTTGTTCGTATGCATATGAAAGCCATTTTGTGTGACACTCCCGGTTCGCTCCGAGGTATGACCATATTTGTCAAGAAAAAGGCAAGATAGCCAATCCTGCAATCTGATTGGTGGGGAAAGTGTGCCAGTATGGTTCCAAACCAATAAGAGTGAGCCTATAAAACGTCATGGAGAATAAGTGTTTGTTTAGAAACTCTGGAAAGTCCTGGAATTTGAAACACTGAACACATAATGCAGGAAATATGGCGTAGAAATCCTCTATTGCAATACATTTCAGAGCAACCTAAATTGGTGTCCCGGAAACTTGCAAGTGTTCTGGCAAAGTTTGCATGTGTACGGTGTGTATTTTGTGTGTGTAATTTAGTACTGATATCCTGTAATTAGCGAAAGCTATGTAAGGATTAAACTAACTAAGAACTAAGGAAATCCTGGAAAGTTCTTGGCATAAAGTACGAACGAATGTCATCAAAAGAGATGCATCTACCACTTGGAATTTTCACCTCCTTATTGGACTTCTGATATCTTACTTTTGATTGATTTTGTTTTATCTCAGGAGGAAAGTGAAGTACCTGATGATGAGACTGTCAACCAGATGATCGCCAGGACAGAGGACGAATTTGAGATGTACCAGGTTTGTAGCGTGCTGTATCAGCAGTAACAAGTATATTCCTTTGTGTCTGTGTACTTTAAAACAGAAATTGTTGCATGTGTGGCAATTGGAAATTTTTGAATTAATAATTTTCTAACCATTTCAGAGAATGGACATTGACCGCCGTCGAAATGAAGTGCGGGTAAGTTAAATATCTTGACCCTTTCACTCCCAGCCAGGGGTGTAGCTACCCATACATAGGTACACACTTGCATACCCTTGAAATCTAAGAAGACCAAGAAGAAATACGTACAATACACAACGTGTTGGTACAGCCATGCGTAACATAGCCATTCGAACCCTTTGCAAAAGTTTAGCTACGCCCCTGCTGGCCAGTGTTAACTTGTAGCTTCTCCTGACAATTTCCATAATAAAATAAGCGGCAATGCTAGGAAGTGATCTCTTATAGCAAATGACAGTGTGATACACTATCAGTAAATATGTTAAGAAATGTGTGGAGACAACGTTATAGAGTGGAAGTGGGAGACTTAAGCCATATCATAGTAATACATGAGCAGGTCAAAGTATATGCCCTCTCAAGGGGCTGATGTTTAAACAAATTGTTCTTGAATATATCCAAACCTAACAGCGAAATGCACTGCCTGTTTTGTCTTACTTAGGCTATCATTTCATTTTCTGTATTAGAATCGTCACTGGACGCTTCCAGATTAGAAATAAGTGGTGAAAATTGGGGTGGAGTGGGGGTGGTACCATGTGCTGATGGCTGTGTTGGTCCGTAAAGAGGGCACGTGTTTGATCTGCTCCCTAATAATAATTATCCTGGAAAGTGCTGGACATTGTTTTTGCGTCCTGGAGAGTCATTGAATATAATTGTTTTAACCAACTCCTAAGGAACTTCTGGAACTTGAAATAAGGGATATCAGCAGTGTGAACATAATGTTGTTTGAGTTGTTTGTGTTACTGTTTGGAGATTTTGTTACTGTACAGTACACCTAATGAATATGTGATTGGCTGGGTTTAACTTACCAAACGTCGGTCAGTCTTCCTCAGTGGTAGTAATAATAACATAGTTACAAAGTGCAACACAGAAACAGCATATAGATTTATAAAGGCTTAGCATCAAATAGATCGGTGAGCTGACGATAATTATGTGTTGACTTTTGTGATAGAATGTGTATGCATGGGAGCCGATACATGCATCCTTAATATCCTGGTCATACCAGCTTGGTGTGTGTATGCAAGGAAGCCGATACATGCATTCTTTGAAAACGTACCTTTTTACCAAGCATATTTTTACTTTTATTATTATTGTTTTTCTATAGCATTTTTATATTGTAATTGTATAGCGCTTTAGAATATTTTAATAGTTTTTAGCGCTGTAGAAATGTTTATATTATTATATTATTATTATTATGCTTAATGTCCTGGTCTTACCAACTTAGTATTTTCTGCTCTGTTTCCCAGGAACAAGGATCACTGCGTCGTCGTCCCAGGCTTGTGCAAGAGAGTGAACTACCAGCGTGGATTCTAAAAGATGATGCAGAGGTATGCAGTATATTGAGAATATTACACGGTGATGAGGAGATATATAGAGAATATTATACGGTGGTGAGGTGGTGGGGAGATACATAGAGAATATTACACGGTGGTGAGGAGATATATACAGGATATTATATGGTGGTGGGGAGATATATAGAGGATATTACACAGTAGTGAGGAGACATATGGAGAATATTACTTGGTGATGAGGAGATATATACTATCTGCTTTAGTACAACTTAAACAATGCACTAGGAGATTAACTTTACTAATTCTCCTGTGCCCTGTTTCACTCAGTGTGTCTCATAGTTTGCTCCATCTTTACACCAGTTGCATAAGATAGCAGACGTATAATTCTTGTGGACATATTGTGCATATGTCGTATATACACTGCCATTTGGTATAAGGTGATTTGAACCAAACATGGATGAATTGTTGCCAGGTTGAACGACTAACCTTGTTGGAGGAAGAAGAGAAGATGTTTGGGCGTGGCTCCCGCCAGCGCAAGGAGGTGGACTACAGTGAGCACCTGACCGAGAAGCAGTGGATGAAGGCGATCGAGGATGGTCGATTGGATGAAATTGAGGAACGGCAGAAAGACAGAAAGTCCAAGAAACGCAAGAGGGATCCAGGCGATGACACACCAGAGCCAAAGGTATGACCAATGGGCTGATCTGGCTTTCGGGATTGACTTCATTTGATGTCACAATTCCTGTATTCGATGGAATTCTGAAATATGCCTGGGGATTTGCCAAGCATTCTCAACCAGTAATGATTGGCTGTGAGATTTTTCTGAAGTGACTATAGCCTCATTTTGTCTGTCTTTCTTTCAGTTTCTCTTTCTGTTTGCCTTTCTGTGTGTTTGTGTGACTCTTTCTGCTATTTGGCCGTCTGTTTGCCTGTCAGTTTGGGTGACTTTGTCTTACTGCCTGTTTGTCTGCCTGCGCATCTGTCTGTCTGTCTGTTTGTCTTTCAGTTTCTCTGCCTGTTTGCATTTATGGCTGTTTGTGTGACTCTTTCTGCTACCTGGCCGTCTATCAGCATGTCAATGTGGGTGACTGTCTGTCTGCGCATATGTCAGTCTGTCTGTCAGTCTATCTCTCTGTCTACATGCCTGCACGTCTGTTTGTCTGTCTGCCTGCCTGCGTGTCTGTTTGTCTGTCTGTCTGCTTGTCTGTCTGTTTGTCTGTCCAATGATTGTAGACCACATGAATAATTGCAGTTATAGCTTTGTCTCCTCGCCACTGTCCCTGCCAATTGTTTTGGTCAGAACATGGATGTGAGACCTTTTGTGAGGCGTGTAGAGAGAGAGGTTGTGTCCCCTTCCCTCTTGGAGTAAACGTGTTTGTCTACAAGGTGTGACTGCCAAATTATTGACCAGCATGTTGTAATCATTCTTGCTTTTCAGAGTTCCCACAGTGTTCAGGTTTTGTTGACTTTTCTTTTGGACATGTCAATACTCTTTATCGAAAATATCAGTTTATAAACAGACTGAACATGCACATTGGCACTACCACAATGCATTGCAGCCCAAGCGTAAAGAAAAGGACAATAAAGAACGTATTTTGAAAGACTGAAAACAGACTGAGGCAATATAACATTACATATGCTTCATTCAGTTACAACCTCGGTCAGTGAAAGTAGTTTGTGGTCAGTAAAACTGGTCAAGGAATTGTTTTTCTTGTGTTCGTTTTTCCAGGTGAAGAAGAAGCGAGGACGTCCTCCAGCAGGTAAACTCGGTAGGCACCCAGTCACGGACAAGCCACTCATTGTGATTGTCGTGGTTTTCTTACTTTTGTTTGTGTATGATATCTGTTGTTTGTTGACGTGTTTCCCACACTATATTCGCACTGTTTATTTACTAAAAATACATTCACTAAGTTCACATGCGAAACAACAGCCTCAGTTTCAGGTAGCTCGTATTGCTGTTGCAAATGATGTTTCACTTAAGAGAAAGACACCCAGTCCCGGCAACAACAACGCAAGTGCTTGAAATGCGAACGTGGGGTAGCGAAACAATATATTTTATCACAAAAGTCACACTTTATTTTTAGTTTGAAGACGTAGCAACATGTTTTCCTGTGTAATCACAGTCTCAAGTGCAATTTGGAATAAATAAACACGAGTGGAATTTTCAAAGAATAATAAAACTGGACGAGCCTGAAAGGCAAGTGCAGTTTGCAGTCTTTGAAAGTGTCACGAGTGCGTATTTATTCCAAATCGCACGAGAAAAACTTTTTGATTACACGTTAATCACATATATGTAAAGATTTTGCTGTCTTTGGAAGCAACACATAGACACGAATGAAACAGCAAGTGGCACACATTGTCAATTCACCATCATATTGTTTTATAATAATAATAAATAATATAATAAAATATTATAATAATGGCATTACCCAGACGGCATATCCACAGAGTGTCTCTTCATCTGCAGGGGGACCGAGGGCTTAACGTCCCTGTCCACGGACGGTGTGGCGAACGAAGATCGCATCAATACATTTCTCGGCCAGACCGGGAATCGAGACCTGCTTAGCACTCTGAGGTCTCACTGACTGAGCTAACCTCACTCACACAATTATTAGTCAATGTGACTGTGATTCAAAGAATTGCACATTGTACAAATTTAGCTGATATTTGGACTGTGTTTGCGTCAAATATATTGCTGAAATTAACTGAAATCTTTACATCTATGTAATTATGCCCGTAACAGAGCAAGAATTTTCAGACCTCACACAATTCTGTCTTTTTAGCCCATGCACAGTCACTGAGAATCGGTGTAAAACCAGCCTTACCCAGTTTTGCGACTGATAAGTAGATAACATCTTTTGTACGTGTGCATTTTGCCATCCATGCCGCAAACAGTGGTATATTAGAGTATGAAAGAGTGTCTGGACAATAGAAACACAATGCTATTGTAGAACGCAGAGAAATAAGTTCTGTCCCAGTATTCCAAAATTTCAATGCATTGGTAAGTTTCCATTATTGTCAAGATTCACAAGTGACTCTGTTGTTAGAAAACAGATATACTAAACGTCAGGATTCTCACATCTCCAGCAAGCAAATCCTGGAAAGTCCTGTCATGTTTCTGAAAGTCTGTGAAAGTCAGACTTGAAAGTCAAACTGAAAGTTTGTGAATTGATAACTACGACTCCTGGAAAACTCCTAGAAAACTGAAATATTTATTTTTAGACTTTTAAACTGTTTTTTTTTAATGTTTTGAAAATCTTAAAATTTGTTCAGTACTCGTGGAAGAAGCTCCTGGAATTGTAACGTCAGTCATTGCTTCTGCCCTCTGTATAGAAATATCGAACCCAGCCAGTCTGAGCAAATGTTACATCGTGTTTCTTTTCTAATGTTTGTTGTTTTGTTCATCATTAGTGAAACTGGCTCCCAATCCACCGGAACTAACGAAACGGATGAAGAAGATCGTCAAGTACATTGTCAGATATGTGGACGAGTAAGTACTTTTGTGTCAAAGGGACAATGTCGAGCAAGTACATTAAAAATTTTATTTTATTTATCTCTATGTGAAGTGGTTGTGGAATATGAAACTTAGAGGAAACCTCGGCTGATAAAAACGTTTGCTCTCAAATAATACTTCAGTGTGTCTTACACGGCATTCAGACTAGACACAAGACATGGTCATAACAAACATGTTTAGCATATGTATTGTTACGTGTTGCCGGATTTGCAGGAAGGTGCACAGATTGAAGTGGATGACGTACTGCTAGCATTTGATACTGTAGGCTCAATATGTAACAAACCAACAGACACACACAGACAGACAGACAGACACACAAACAAATAAATCCTGCAGTTCAGTTGTCACAGCATACACGAGTAGCGTTGTTGCTGAACTTGACTCACCAGTACTGATATCACATTCTTACCAACTGACGAAGGCAAATCAGCCAAAACATCTTGGAACTTGAACAAATGATATTTACTATCCTTCACATCTTTGTTGCAAGTCGGAGACAAACAATTTCATGTGTACATATTCAAATCACATCTACATCTACTCTTTATCCTCCTTTATTAAATCCTGCACTCTTCTACAGGAACGGGAGGAATCTGGCTGAGATCTTCATGGTTTTGCCGACACGCAAGGAGCTGCCGGATTACTATCAGATCATTAGACAACCGATGGACATCAGGAAAATTAGGGTAAGTTCAACACTCGAATTCTCCTTGCTGGTCTCCATTTGGTTACTGTAAGATCGGTTGTGAGTATTTGGCACTGTGTCATTGCCAGCTATCGGTATAAAATTCAGAACAGGTAGCCCTTTCTAACCATTGCACACCAAGTGCCACTGAGGGTACTTTAGATGATATAACTTTCCCCACAGTTTGTCTAATAAATGGTGCAAGACATTCGAAGACAGGTGCTGTGCAGTGGAACACACCATGCAATACAAAAATGCAAGACTAGTTGCTGTGATGGATCTGGAAAGTAGAACTGCAAGAAGTTAGCAACGTTTATAGCAGCGTGACTTGCAGCAATTTTGAGTATTACATGTTACGTTACACCGTGCAATGCCTCAAACAACGTATAAGTTGCTGGGAAAATTGTACTAAAGACAACAAACAACAAACAAACAACGTCTTTATTTGTACTTTCTGTTTTTTTACAGTTTCTTTTTTACTATAATATGATTAGTTACAGTATTAAAAGTACGGGTACCCTAGAATCACTGAAGAGCAAATCGAGCTAGGATACGTAAACTAGTATAAGTGCAGAAAAAAGGTGGTGAGTATGCGGAGTCAAAGTTGATCAGTTGGCACGAGGACAAACAACAAGACAAACACACAAACACACAACATACATGAATATAAAGAAAAGACAAAGACGTGGAAATTCGGTAAAGAGGGGATAGTGAAGGTAAGTGTAAGCGGACTCTAGGCATATTTAGCATTTAATATTTAGGATGAAGATCATGTTTGAGTTTCTTCTTAAATGAATGTCTGCTCAGGGTTTTGATATTGGTGTTGATAGAGCTCCAGACTTTAGCCCCTACAAACCTAATGTTGAAGATTCCATAATATGTAGTTAGTGTGAGTTTTGGGCAGGTAGTAGTTTTGTCGAGAAGTAAGACAGTCTAGTATTGTACGAGTGTTTAATATGTAGAAGTTCGAAGAAATCTCCAAAAGTCATTGGAAGCTCTTTGGAGTGGAATTGATGCATAAACATGGCTGTATGGATGAAAGATAGATCATGGATTTTTAGTATCTGCAGTTCCTTGAAAATTGGAGAAGAATGACAGTCATACTTAGAAAATGTTATGTACCAGTACATGTATATAATTATGTACAACTACATCTGTTAACGATGCATGATAATTAATTTTGAGTGCCATTGACCACCCTTACATGTATAATAGTTGTCATACATGTAAGTATTTTGAGTACTGTATCCACTAAAGTTGGTGAATAGTTTAAGGTTTATTTGACCATTTGATTCTTGTTGTCACAACTTCTGCTTTACTCCTCTTTATTACTCCACAAAATCATAATTGGCTTCTACTGGTAATGGAGCAGCAATTTTGTGTGTGAATGCTCCATAACTTTACATGCTACTGTAAGTTCTTACTTAGCATTTTTTTCTTTTGACACACACAGGTTATATATTAAAATTCATTTCAAATGGAGAGAGAAACGAATCAAACTCAACAGCCGTCATTGTGCCGCATGGGGTGTGGATTTTACGGGAATTCAAAGTGTGATGGACTTTGTTCAAAATGCTTCAAGGATGCACTGAGAAGAAAGCAACAATCTCCGAGCCCAACGCAAGGAGTGGTCACAACTAGTCAAGGTACGTGTACTCTCAAGTCCTGAATAATCACGTACATATATATACCATTATTTATTATACAGTACGTACACAGAAGTGTACAATAATAGCAATAGATG
>JAOBYG010208304.1:0-10091 GCA_025403545.1 Epizoanthus stellaris
TCTTATCGATACGTGCTGTAGGAGAGACAGACCACTACTAACACTCGCATTAGCCTACTATTATCGACACGATCTGTTCCAGAGACTGACAACTACTAACACTGGCATTAGCCTACTCTTTTCGACACGAGCTGTACGAGAGTCAGACCACTACTAACACTGACATTAGCCTAATCTTTTCGACACGTACTGTAAGAGAGAAAGACCACTACTAACACTGGCATTAGCTCACTCTTATCGATACGTGCTGTAGGAGAGACAGACCACTACTAACACTCGCATTAGCCTACTATTATCGACACGATCTGTACGAGAGACAGACAACTACTAACACTGGCATTAGCCTACTCTTTTCGACACCAGCTGTACGAGAGACAGACCACTACTAACACTGGCATTAGTCTACTCTTATCGACACAAGCTGTACGAGATCAGACCACTACTAACACTTGCACGATCCTACTCTTATCGACACGTGCTTTAAGAGAGACAGGCCACTACTAACACTGACATTAACCTACTCTTATCGACACGTGCTGTAAGAGAGTCAGACCACTACTAACACTGGCATTATCCTACTCTTATCGACACGTGCTGTAAGAGAGACAGACCACTACTAACACAGGCATTAGCCTACCATTATCGACACGAGCTGTACGAAATACAGACCACTACTAACACTGGCATTACCCTAATCTTATCGACACGAGCTGCACGAGAGAGAGACCACTACTAACACTGGCATTAGCCTATTCTTATCGACACATGCTGTAAGAGAGACAGACCACTACTAACACTGGCATTAGCCTACTCTTATCGACACGTGCTATAAGAGAGAAATACCACTGCTAACACCTGCATTAATGTACCATTATCGATATGTGCTGTAAGAGAGACAGACCATTACTAACACTGGCATTATATATTAGCCTACTCTTATCGACACGTGCTGTATGAGAGACAGAACACTACTAACACTGGTATTAGCTTACTCTTGTCGACACGTGTTGTAAGAGAGAGACACGACTAATAACACTGGCATTAGCCTACTCTTACCAACACGTTTGTAAGAGAGACAGACCAATACTAACACTGGATTTAGCTCACTCGTATCGACACGTGCTGTAAGAGAGACAGACCACTACTAACACTCGCATTAGCCTACTCTTATCGACACGATCCGTACGAGAGACAGACAACTACTAACACTGACATTAGCCTAATCTTTTCGACAAGAGCTGTACGAGAGACATACCAATAATAACACTGGCATTAGCCTACTCTTATTCACACGTGCTGTAAGAGAGACAGACCACTACTAACACTGGCATTAGCCTACTCTTATCGACACGAGCTGTAAGAGAGACAGACCACTGTTAACGCTGGTATTAGCCTACTCTTATCGACACGAGCTGTACGAGAGACAGACCAATACTAACACTGGCATTAGCCTACTCTTATGCGCACGTGCTGTAAGAGAGACAGACCACTACTAACACTGGTATTAGCCTACTCTTATCGACACGAGCTGTAAGAGAGACAGACCACTGCTAACGCTGGTATTAGCCTACTCTTATCGACACGTGTTGTAAAAGACACACACGACTACTAACACTGGCATTAGCCTACTCTTACCAACACGCGAGTAGGAGAGACAGACCACTACTAACACTGGCTTTAGCTCACTCTTATCGACACGTGCTGTAAGAGAGACAGACTACTACTAACACTGGTATTAGCCTACTGTTATCGAGACGTGCTGTAAGAGAGAAAGACCACTACTAACACTGGCATTAGCCTACTCTTATCGACACCTTCTATAAGAGAGAAAGACCACTACTAACCCTGGCATTAGCCTACTCTTATCGACACCTGCTGTAAGAGAGAAAGACTACTACTAACACTGGCATTAGCCTACTCTTATCGACACCTCCTATAAGAGAGAAAGACCACTACTAACACTGGCATTAGCCTACTCTTATCGACACGTGCTGTAAGAGAGAAAGACCACTACTAACACTGGCATTAGCCTACTCTTATTGACACGAACGGTACGAGAGTCAGACCAGTAATAACACTGGTATTAGCCTACGCTTATCGACACGCGCTGTACGAGAGACAGACCACTTCTAACACTGGCATTAGCCTACTCTTATCGACATGTGATGTAAGAGAGACAGGCCACTACTAACACTGGCATTAGCCTACTCTTATCGACACGAGCTGTAAGAGAGACCGACCATAACTAACACTGTCATCAGCCTACTCTTATCGACACGTGCTGTAAGAGAGACAGACCACTAGTAACACTGGCTTTAGCTCACTCTTATCGACATGTGCTGTAAGAGAGACAGACCACTACTAACACTGGCATTAGCCTACTCTTATCGACACCAGCTGTACGAGAGACAGTCCACTACTAACACTGGCATTAGCCTACTCTTGTCAACACGTCATGTAAGAGAGACAGACCACTACTAACACTGGCTTTAGCCCACTCTTATCGACACGTGCTGTAAGAGAGACAGTCCACTACTAACACTGGCATTAGCCTTCTGTTATCGATACGTGCTGTGAAATAGACATACCACTTCTAATACTGACATTATCCTGTTCTTATCGACACGTGCTCTGAAAGAGGAGATCGAGACCACAAACACCGGCATTAGCCAATTCTTATTGATACTTGTACAGTAGCGAGAAAGAAAAAGACTACTAACCCCTGCATTAGCCTACTCTTCAATGAATGAACGTGAGGAACATATAAACAGATGGAAATAAATAGAAAATTTATTGTTGTAGATGAATACATACTACATCAGAGATAATGAATGCACAGGATGACCAGATAAATAGGTACACATATATAAGGAGATGAAGGAGATGAATACTATTATACATCAGAGATAATACTTAATTAAGTTGGCTCCACCACAGGAAAACCAACCGCCTTCGGTTTGTTTATATGGAATTGTCGTCTCCGTCATACAGCAAATATATAGGGTGCTAGTCAATCCGACCTAAATCTGCGAAAAATCATGGAAATTTGTAAAATTGAAGTTCAAATAAAGATTTCATCGTATCTTACCTAATGTTGTTGATTTTGAAGTGATGCGGGGCGATTTAGGGCTGCTTTAGGGACTTGAAGGTAACGGCCGTCATCTATCTACAGTAAATGAGTAAATGACTGCAGGATAAAAGTGCCAGTTGAACCAAAATTCGGTGAATATTCACCCAAATCTCCGTTTTCGCTGTCGCTGGTCGTAAAGATAGATTATCAACCATCATATGCACCACAAATAACTGCTTCATTCGCAGATTAAAGCTTTCATTGAGTCGCGTTCAGTTGAACGTTGGAGTATCGTCGCGGGGGGCACCAACCGTCATACCAGGGTCAACAGTTCACTTGTTCCTACTCCCACCGCAACCAAAATTCATTGTCATATCAATAGCACTACCCCTCGCACCAAGCATTCTAGCTTAATATGAAGTATATTTGAATCAATTAAACACGACTATGACAATTAATCTTGGTTGCTGTGGAAGTGGGAACAAGTGGACTTTTGACCCTGATTTGCCGGGGCATTTTTCTCGAAAATAAGTTCGGTGATCCCCATTTTTTTATTATTTTTATTAACATAAGATAGAGAACATTTTGATAGATTGTTTTAAATTCGCTAATCGGTTTTGGTGCACGTTAAATTTTACAAAAGAAGACAAATGAAATCAAAATCATTGTTCTATTCGCCGTTGCCCAATCACCGCCGAGCCTTATTAAAAATAACATTGCCAAACAGTTTGACAGTTTCATCAGTAAGATGACTTGCTCTTAATTCGTCGATGTTTATACCGTGTCAAGGAAACAATGAAACTAAGCGGAATAATCAGTAGAATATTACGTGTTGCCGGTTGTGTGTCATTATAGATTGTTATATCTCAGTTTCAAATATTACGCGAGTTTTGATAGATTGAACGAGTTCCTCTTTGACATAAACGAAACTAAATGTCCACCAAGAAAAGAAACTCAGTTTTATTTGAGTTATTTCTATTTTTACAATCTGAAAAGCCGGAAGTGGTTTTGAAATGTTTGAAGGAAAGTGTGCGGCAGATGTAATTGAAAATTAGTTGATTGACAAACGCTAATTTGGAGTGAAAAACACATTAGTTCCCCTAGTTAAGCAAAAAATAATGTTCTACAGAACACCAGTCAACAACAATATAATGTTTAAAACACAAAATCTATTTTGTTTATTGCAATAGAAGCATGGTAAGTTTCTACTAAAACAATTAGACAACTCGCTTTCGTTGTCTGTGAAGGACAGTCAACTCGGCTCGCCTCGTTGACTAATCACTCAAAGCAAAGTGAAGGTAGGTTTTGAAATTTGGAACAGCTGATTTATTGGTAAAGAAAACAACTTCAGCTCCGGGTTCCGACAGATTTTAGACTTTTAGACTAAGAGTAAATTACTGTTGCAATAGTTTAATTTAGATGAAATCTCGAGATGTAAGGTGCTTGCAAAGTGATTTTATGAGTCTGCGGTCAGAAATGAAATTTAGGCCTTTTACTCCTTTATCATGATTTTCTGAAACCTTAGTGTTGCCTTTCTTTGTCTGGGTATTTATTATTCCATCAAATACAGAACATTTTGAGAAATAAACTTTCGAAAGTGACCCCGACCTGTTTAGACAGACCAACCGCCTTATGCTATGTGGCGCACCATTGATTGTTCTAAAATGAAGATGTGAAGCCAGTTTACTGAAGTTATAGTGTATACAACAGTATCGCAGTTTTAATACACAAGCAACCCAACAGATCTGAGGTAACATTTGATCGAGCGGTGTGTCCGATACACATTATTTTATAACTTTGTATGGCTATGGGGTGTGTGGCCGGTCCTAATCTAAGACATTGTATGGGATGATGTCCTAAACCTGTACTATCCGCGAACTTTGCTCATAGATTTCCCGAAAACAAAGTGTTTATTATATGGTGTTTATTTTACCGTTACATTTCCAACGAGTTTTCGAACACTTCCGAAGATTTTTCGAACACTTCCGAAGATTTCCGAAGGATTCCAAAGGATTCCGAATATTTTTTAAAAGATTAAAGATCATCAAAATCTATCCCAAGACTTTTTGAACACTTTCCGAAGATTTCCGAACACTTCCGAAGATTTTCCGAAAATTTTCCGAAATTTTTAAAGAACACTCAAATATGTTCCAAGACTTTTTGAACACTTTCCGAAAATTTCTGAAGAATTTACGAACACATCCGAAGATTTCCGAACAGTTCCGAAGATTTTACGAAAATGTTCATAAAACACACTTAATTTGAGAACGAATTTTGGAAGCGATTGGTCGGAAAGTGTTAAAAACGTCCGGACCGATTTGAATGATCCCATAACCAAGCGAAAAATACATGGTAAGCCAACCAATCAGAGGCCAGTATTTGTGTAGGTGTACTATTAACAGGAAACACCACTGTAGTATCGGGTAGTGACAAATACCACTCGTGCTCCGCACTCGTGGTATTACTGACACTTTCATAAAATACTCGTAGTATTTTTCATTAATTCTTCTCGAACTGTGGTGTTTCCTATACTAATTGTTCTGTTTAAACTCTTTCTAGTTATACAATTTCTTGTAATATAATTATTAGATCGATCGTATTGTTAAAGCAATTAAATTAATTAATTTAATTTAAATTAAATTAATGTGTTTAATTTTTTATAACAGTGCAAAGAAAGCAGGAATAACGAACGCTGACACTCTACGGCACTCGTGGTGGACAGGTTTTTATTTTTTTTATTTTCTCAGCACTGCCATCAATATTTCAACAGTTCTGTTTTATTTTATTGTTCAGTTTATTTTTAAATTATAATTCCAGTTTCAGAATCAGGAATATATACTGAGCAGATTTGTTGTCCAATATTTTTCGAATTATATTTTAAACTTTAATCTATATATTGTGCAACTTTGTAAATTCCAACATGCAAAGGACACTTTCAGTAGAACAATTATGTACGATTACTGAGTCACAAGGTAGAGCGACCTAAAGCTGTTTTGTACACTTAGTTTCCGAAATACTGGACGGTTACGTCGGTTCAGTAAGTAACTGACTGATGGAATTAACGAAATTAAACTTAGACAATTATTATACAGAACTCCTAACTAATTATAAGTTCACGTTTTGTATATATCCTCCACCAATAATACATGACTGTATTACTGCTGAAAATACTTTATATAACAATAACATTTATCAATATAGGAGCAATGCATTGCTGTTTGTTTGAAATAGCAACGTTTTCCACACAAAGAATGATTTTGTTTTATTAAGTTGATGAACAATACAAAACACTTTAAAAAGGCGAAGGCGCTATCCAAATAAATCAAGAACGCCACAATCATGGTTATCACAACAACGATTCCAAATGCTTTGAAGCCTTGCGTAGTGAAACACGATTTCCAGGATTTGGGATTAGTTAACTGTTTAATTGTCATGATAGAATTTAATAACTTATTTCTTTACGTTGACACCCCATTTACCATTTTACTGTATAGGACCGAAAACTCGTGAAGTGATTTCTATTGTGCATTGTTCATGTATATATACTAAGTGTACATGTTCCAAACGAAATTCAATCCAGTATCAGGATTTAAAATCAGCATCCAAGGATTTAAAGAAAACAAAGTATGCATGCCCAGAAGAACAGAATGATCAAGAACAGCACTGAATGGGACATACAGAACGCAACGAGCGATAGAAGAAGCTCGAGTTAAGAAAAAAGAATGATTTCTTGATATTCCTATGAAAAAGATAAAATGATCTGTAAATCATTTATACATTACAGTGTTATATAAAAGTATCTTACCCGTGTATTTGCTTGCGAGTAATAATTTCGATCAAACTAAGAAAGTATGAACATACCATCAGTCCCAGATATTGTCCACTCTTGTGAAAAGGTACCTTCAAACTAATTTCTTGGTTTATGTAAGATTCAGACGATGTTTTAAAATGGGTATAAATGTATGCATGTGTGGAAGAGAGAAATGTCAATTAGTCTTTGACCACTGATCATATCCATCTAGCAACGAGCCTAGTGATAAAATTATATGGCTGAATAACTCTTCAATTGACATGTTAAAATCTAGTATCATCGATTCACGAATGGATTATTTATATTTTAGTTTTGTTAACAAAGATTTAATACTTTTTCCTACCACAGAAGCAAAACATGTTTATAATTTCTTCTTGTTTACATTCAGTTGTTATTAACAACGATCAGAAACCAAAAACGGTTTCAAAAACGTTTTTCATAATTGTTTAAAATACATATGTGTCTGCATCATTCAATTGAAGCTAAAAGTATATATTATATCCAGTACTCTGTAGTAATTTACTTTAAGACATCCACCAGCTTTGTCAATATTCACAGGTTTGGGTTGGGCTGATGGGAAGCTAATTAGCAAACACTTAATGTAAAACAAGTTCCAATTAACAGAATAACAAAGCTCAAATTCATCTTCTGTTTTGTCTTTGACAAAAAATTACTCAATCTACAAGTAGTAGCACAGCAATGCTTGTTGATAACTAATCTTTATAAAACGTTTTACTGATGGAAATAAGTACGCTGGTTATAATGTTAACTTCATCAAGAACTTTTCAATATTCCTGGTAACCGGGTGCTAATTAACAGAAAATTAAGTAAATATATTACCATTTAAATCGCCACGTATATAGAGCACAAGAAAGCTATAAAAATCAATTTATATTGCTTAACATGTATGTATAGGTAATCACATAGTTTGTAGTGCAATTTGGAATAAATCTGCACAAGTACATTTTTCGAAGACTAACAAAATTGCACGAGTGAAACGAATGCAATTTGTGGTCTTTGAAAAATTTACGAGTGCTGATTTATTCCAAAATTGCTCAAACAATCTATGTGATTACTTGTTAATCATACAGAAACAAAATTTTTGATTAACTTAACTTTGTGTTCGATTCCTTGTGATTCCAAGGTCACACTTCCACTTTAGCGTTCAATTTCACTTTTATGCACTCAATTAAAAAAATCTGCACTGAATTTAAAAAATCTGCACTCAATTTCAAATGAACTGCACTCCTCTTGCCCAATCAGAACAGAGACATTTTTGTTACTTTATAATTAATGACAAAACAGGTGGATAGAAACAAGTACGCATTTGAAATTTTGCTAGATTAATATTACTGAATGATGATAGTTTGCTCGCGGGTAATTAGTATTGGTAATGGCATGGTTTGGAGTGCAATTTAGAATCATAATAATAATAATAAAAATAATAATACATATTTGAGCATTAACGGAAGGTTGAGCTCAATGCTTTACACAATAAAATAAAACTCTAAAGTCATTGGTACAAAACTATGCTAAAATTATATATTACAATTCTAGTAATTAATAAAAATGTTTCCTAAAGAGATGGGTCGTCAGGAAAGATGTAAACCTGGCAACTGAGTCTGACTTTCTCTGTCAAGGTGTTCCGGATTCTACCAATGTTTCTGATAAATGAGCATGAGTATATTTCAGTATTACAAGTGCTAATTTTTTCCAAAATTGCACGACAAAAATGTTAATCATACAGAATCAGAATCGTTTACAATGACTACATGAAGAATGTAAAGGCCGGATCAAACGAGCATGACTGTTGAGGAGAGTTGGTGAGAGTTCCAGCTCTCGCTCTCGTTTGAGCGCCAACTCTCATGCTCTCTCATCTACTCAGTATCACTCGCTCTCATCAAGTTTGAACATGTTCAAATTTTCATGAGAGTCAATGAGAGTTTTCGTTTATTTGTTTTGCGAAAGTGGTCAACTCTCATGGACTCTCATTCTCATTTGTGCATGAGAGTTGACCAAAAGCTATCAAACTCTCGTCCAACTGTCATCGTGCGACTCTCGTCCAACTCTCAATCTCCGTTTAATCCCGCCTTAAAAGTTTGCAGTTTTCCTTTGAGGCGCTACAAAGTTAATTAGGTTTTAGTAATAATAACACCTGTTGTATTTGCATGGCTAATCAGAGCTCAATTTCAAGTTTCTGCACTCCAGTGAAAAGTGCAATTTCACGACGTTTTCATGAAATTGCACTCTCATGTTTGAAATTGCACTGTTTAAGAAAAATCGATAAGCTCTAAGCCAATCCACACTGCGAAAAGGTTTGTTACTATATTCGTGTACATGATTATGCCAAGTACCAAACCATGACCATGGGCAAGCAGAAGGAAACTATGAATCACACTCAACGTTGGTGGGGTTGAAATGATATCCACAGAGAACCTCAAGTTACTTGGAATTATAGACAACCTGCTCCAGTTCTCTGAACATATAAGACCCTTTAGTATTTGTGAAACCAGCGAATAGTGAGTGGTTAATCCTAAGGTTATCCAGTGCTATTCACCTCCGGCCACTCATGCATGGCCGCATGCGAGCGTGTGCCTAATATGTGAAGTACATGTTGCTTTTTTTTAAAAGAAAATAAAGCTCTATTTTCAGTTTCTATTCACTGGTTTGGCAAATACTAAAACAATTATTCCCTTCAGTATCGGTGCCTAGCTATAGCGTAAAATATCTACCACTTGTCACCTCCACTATTCAGGGAATAATAATTGTTAAATATACGTAGCGATTGCCAAGAAACAGTCAGCTAGTGGGTCACCGGATGAGATTGTGAAACCTAATAACTAGTACACGAACAAAACTTCAGCTGTACCAGTTTCCAGTCTTACCTTACTTAACATACTGTCATAATGTATGGCACCGCTGCTGAGAAAGTGATGCGCGAAAGCTGAAGCGCATGCCAGAAAGGAGTCTTATAGTGTTATATTTTGTGACGGTTTTTCTTTTCAACAGTTTTTAGCAAAGTCAAATTTGACAACTTTAATGAATAGGCGGCTATAGGACATAGCTATCATCATGTACATCAAGCAAATTATGAACAACGTTCCTTGTACATCAGCAAGATATTTGAACGACGCAATTCTGGCCACAATTTACGTAATAGTGATTTAACCCTTAAACCTATAAGGGGGGGGGGGGGGGGGGCAAAATGAC
>JAOBYG010208415.1:0-10091 GCA_025403545.1 Epizoanthus stellaris
AAACTCGGCAAATCATGTCGCGCGTTATATTGAAGCAAGGTCAAACCGATAAGACTTGACTAAGATTAACTGATCCATGCAGCTGCATCTCGGAAGAAAGTTCTCCAGACTGTTTTGCAAACGGGATTAAACAGTGCTTTGAGATTGCAAGGCCGTCTGCACGCAGGCTAACTGTCGATTTTATTCACGTTATTTATATCACCACTATGCTAGTAATAATAATAATAATAATAATAATAATAAACAACTATATTATACACTCCCACAAGGGCTATTCTGCATATAATCAAAGTATGTTAAAATTTAAAGCTAAAGATAAAAATATACATATTCGTGTTCTGATGTAGTTAATAAAATATCTACAATAACTGAAATTACAAGAATACGTGGTGTAATTCCCTGAAAACTCTGTGAGCATAATCTCTCTAAGTTTATGCTTGAATTTCGTAATACTGACCGTGCAGCTTTTGAGATTGTCTGGCATACCATTCCAGATGGTAGTGCCCCTATTTAAAAGGAACGTTGGCCGGCCGCTGATTTACAGAGCGGAATGTTTAGAGACTTATTGTTCCTAGTGTTGCGATTATGCACCTGAGCTGATCCCGTGTCCTGAATTTATTGGATAAATATGGTGGCGCTAGCCCTCCAATACATTCAAATGTCATTAATGATTCTCTAAGGCGTAGCATATAGCGCACTGGAAGCCATTGAAGGTCTATCAGACTTGGTGTAATGTGATCATGCGATGCGCGCGGCAAAGTTCTGCACTGTTTGCAGCTTTGCAATATTCTTCTTTGATGTGCTGGACCATACGGTAGAGCAATAATAAAGCTTACTAAAAATTAAGGCGTTGATGATTATAGATAGCGTATAAACATGCTTGACCCTATTTATCTGACAAGGACTCCCTGTACAAGCACTCACTAAATTAGTAATATGTTCATCATACGTCAAGTTGGCGTCAAGTGTAAAATATCGTTATATTCAATATACCGTAAAATCCTGGTTACAAGCCCCCCAGGGTTATAAGCCTCCCCGGTTATAAGCCCTCCCGTTTATAAGCCCATCAGATTGCCAACATTTGGTCAAGCTATAGACCCTCCCCCAACGTTTTGAGTACGTTTTTTTGGTCTTTAGAACAATTTCCAAATGTCTGGCGCTCATTATGCTTTCCTAGTGATTATTATCTGTGAGTTTGTCTTATCCTTACGAACAAGTATAACCCCAGGGCTTATAAGCAGGATTTTACGACATTAACACATTTTATTAAATAATCTACAACTTATTAAGGCATGAGATAAAAATAGCTATAGTTTAAAAGCATGAAGTTTTCGGAACGTGTGTTCATATACTGAGATTATCACTGAATTTTCCGAAAGACGATGAAGGTCTTACTGCTAATATTTAGCAAAACAAAATATTCTGAAATAGAACTGATAAGTGTGTCTGTGTGTTTGAAATGGTTTCCTGGCAGCTGAGTAAATAGAAGTTTGTTCTGTTTATATCAGGTTTTGTGGCAGATTTACAAAGCACCGCATGGCAATGAATGCCGGAACGAATCTTGAAGTTTATCAACTATCATTTCACTTGAGATATGCATCCTAGAAGCAACTGTATAGTTTGGATGAAAACAAAAACTGAAGAAAAGTAAAAGAAAAGATGTGAACCAAACAACCAATAACAGAAATTACTTGTAAGTTTTCGAAAACATGTGTGTTTCAAAAACTATATAGCGACCTTGATAATTTCTGTAGGCAAAGTTCTTTAGTTGCTACAAATCAGACGCATACAAATATGATTGCGATTCTGTGTGTCGACACCAGGGTTCGACACTCTTTGTTTGTAATTGTGCCTACAAATATTTCTAAGGATTTTCCCTGCCAACTTGAATGCATGTAGTCCGCGCCATTCAGGGATTGAAGTGAGGCCACGGCTCATGCCCAAAGCAACGTGAGCCCTGGGGACGAGAGAGACCAATCATAACGTCTGATTATCACCAGTCGGCGCATGTGCAGATTCAGCCAAACACACTGATCTCGGAACCCAGTCCTCGCAGATGAATGTCAACATTGCAGCGCACGTGAATTCAACTAGCTTTTTTTAGAGTGGAAACCCCAATCAAAACTAATGTATTAAGGGACGAGAAGTAGAAATTGTTATGATTTGAAGGCTTACTTTGCCCACGTCTATCAAATGTTTGGTCGGCTGTCGGTACTGAGTGGAGCTTTATAGACCAAACTCATCTAAAACTCTGAAAAGAATTGGAATTTACTGCTATACAAAGAAGCTGTCCATATAAGGAAGCCTCAAAGCTAGTCGTGAGCTGCTATTGTTCTGGTGACTTTAAAAGCAGCACCATTGTATCTAATCTTTTAGCCTGATGATGACTGTGTAATACAGTCAAAATATAGCTGTTTTCCGACCAACTTCTCGTTTCCCATTACTTAATATTAAGTATGGTTAAACATATTTTCGGATTATCCTTCATTCTTTTCATCTAATACCGTATGCAACATGACTAACGACTACTAATGAGAAAACCTTACGCGGGTGACACATTATTGAAGCCTGTTGAAATGAAATAAAATCACAGGGATATGGACACATATATAGGATAATTACCCGGTCGGTCTTGTTTGCATAATCAACCACTGAATTGTGAGCTTAGAATAGCTTACCTTGAATGAAAAATACCTATTAAAGTTGCCGGCAGACATATCCAACCGTGCGACAGCCCAAAAACAACTGGGAATATCCCGGGCAAAGGCAGACATCAACAATTTCTGCTCACAACTCAGTCGCATAAAATTTTGAATTCGCCACTCCAAGAAATAATTTTGCATAGAAGAATACTGAATACGCAACATTGGCTTGTGCTAGTTGTGGTGTGTTCCAGACAATGCATTTCCTAATTGCATTGTTTCTTAGACGAGACAAAGTATGTTAAAAACGCGTATTGTGCGGCCGAACCACTAACTTACAAAAGACTCTTGATGACACATTGTGAAATAGCTTTGAAGCACTGCTTTCTGAGATGGTTTAACAAAGAGAGATTAGGATTGTGTCATGACAGCAAAGGCGTTTTCCATTCGGAAATTTTCATTACAAATGGAAAGACGTTTCAAACCCGTCGCAGAACGGTTGGAATTACCTTTCGCAGAACGGTCGGAACAGAACGAGTTCCATTTGTACAACCAACCGGAGCAGCCTCGTTCCATTTCTACTGAACCCTGCAATCTGATTGGCAGCACAAGGAACGCGGGCGTGTGGTTTAGAATGGGATTTTGTGCAAATGTAAAGCGCCATTCCGTTCCGATCGCTTGGAACGGGAGAAGTTGTTTTCCGTTCGTTCCGGAAAATTTCCAACGGAACGACGCTTTCCATTTACTATTTCAACCCGTTTTAACCGATCAAACCGAAAAATCTGGCAAAATGGAAAGTGCACAGGATTTTTATTCCAGACTTCATAAAATTTACCTGGCAAGGCGCTCACCCCTGATCCGGCCCCGATTGGCAGTATAGTGGCCTTGGTAGATAGAACTAGACAGACGGGGAATAAAAGTGTTATAGGGTCACATAACATTTATAAGTCTATTCTATTATGACACATAAACTCTTTACTAAATTGTCTCGACCCCAGAGCCCACGTCAGGCATGCGCAAAATAGAGAAGAGCTCTGGCTCGAGATTGAACCACTGACTGACCTACGTTAGATTCGAATTCGTAACACTCCATTAAAATGATTTGGCGAGGCTTAAATGTACAATAATGCAGTTTAATTCTATGAACTCAAACGGTTTATATGTCTCAACTAAACTATACGTTTTTCACGCTTTTATAGTTTCAGGGGCTGCATCCGCGGCGTTCGTTACTGGAAAATAAATAAATTTGTTCGGAGTAAGTTATGGAAAACCAGTGCAGTTCCCGGCTGCCGGAGAGCCTGCTCGCCCCAACTGAACACGTGTCGTCATGGGACCAGATGCGTCGATAAGATATTTACACATGAGTGCGACTGTTCGGAGTCCGGGTACAAGGGAGAGAACTGTTCAATACGTAAGTAATACGCATGCGCAATAGAAGGTATGCTTCCAATCTCGTTCCCAGAGCCCACGTTCTTTTAGGACTGCGGCGAGGTGCGAACTGCCGATAGTGGGCCCGCAGACAATCGAAATGCCTTATAAGGTAGTCCGCAGATCGTGAACTGGAGCGTGGCTTATTCCAGAGCCCTTCGTTCCACACCGCAGACCAAAAAGAAGGTGGGCTCTGGGAACGAGGTTGCTATGCTTCTCGACGACTGGAACGAAGCCACAGGCCCAAAACAACGCGGACTCGGGAATGAGAATACGACTACAGAAGATTTTCTAGAAGATGTTCACAAAGATAAACATACACACATACATACATACACACACACACAAACTGCTGTTCTCACGACTATTTCTAATATCTGTCCTCAGTAGGTGTATACTGAGCAGATTAATTAGTTATTGTACCGATGCAATATTAATATTACCAACACGATGAATCGAAAGTATCTTCAGTTGAATAGCCCCAGGCCCTTTCCAAAATGCCTCTGGCCGCGATAGGGATGGAACCTGGGGTACGTTGTGGGACTTTGGGAATACCGTAAAGTCCCAAAAGTAGCGATCCTCGTTACTTTCACATTTAGTAGCCCTTCGGGGTCGCTACTTTCGGAGGGTCGTTACTTTCGGGGCGTCGTTACTTTCAGAGTCCAAAATATGTTAAGACTAGGACGTGACTCACTGAAGCTTTTGGGGAAAAGTTACTGTCACTTGAATACTTAGATGTACACACCGGTATCTGTGGTTGGTTTCAAATGTCATACCGATTACCGGTAGGTGAAATAAAGCTCTTGTTGTTGTGTTTTTGTGAGGAGGGGTCGTCACTTTCGGGGGGGTCGTTACTTTCGGGGGGTGGTTACTTTTGGAAATCCATTTTGGCCTCTGAAAAATTACGTTGCTTCGAGGGTGTCGTTACTTTTGGAAATCTATTTTGGCCTCTGAAAAATTATGTTGCTTCCGAGGAGTTGTTACTGTTGGGGGCTCTCTACTTTCAAGGCTTTACGGTAAATCACAAACAAAATATCGACGGAATTGAAAATGTTCTCAATATTCCTTTGTATCCCAAAGTGTCAAAGCACCCGGCATACTTTCCGTTCCTAATGCGGTCGGTGCCCTTTGGAAAAGAGTTTAACAGCCTCGATTAAATTCACACCGTGAGTAAGGTTAATTGGACTTTCACAAACAGTGCACTCTTAGTCTGCGTTCGCACTTGGTGTCCGGGTACTGTACTCGGGCACCGGCACGAAACTGTGGGTTGTTCAGACTACTGGTGCCCAAATGGGGTAAAATGAAAAACTAATCGGAAAATGAGCAAACGTATCACTCGAATATCAAAGCAGAGGTTTGTGGATAGAGTACCTGGGTACTTGTGATAATCGTGTGTATACTGGTGTCCGTGCACAATCCGGTGCCCGAGTACAAGATCTCGACCTTGTACCCGTGCCCGAGCACCGTGCTCAAATATGCGCCTGGGCACTTACAAAAAGCCGTGTTCACACTGGTGCCCGGGAACCGTGCCTGGGCACCAAATGCGAACGCTGCTTAGGACAATGGGGTAGCCAAATCTATACAACTCCATTGAATGTAAATCTCTTAAGCTTTTCTCTTTATGTCACCCCCCATCCCCATCACCCCTTCACTGCATCGCCTGCCATCCTGCCCTACGAGGAACATCACGTGATCGAATCTGAACAATAGAAATGCACCATTTCACAGTGAAAATTGTTGAATTAAAAATAAAACTTACTCGTCATTTGATTTTCGTTAGAGCAGTGATTACAAAAACGCGAATTTAAAAGGAAGAGCACGCTATCTTAGTTTCGGTTATGACGTTTATATAATTCCAACTTATAAATCGAGAGAGTTCGATTAGAATATCAGTCACAGAATATGGTTATATCAGTTTTACTAAGCATCAAAAACGTTACGGCAACTCGTACTTTAACTCTATTTTATACCCCAAAATGACTACCATTTAGATCCGCCATGCAAGCCCTGGGCTTATACAAGTTCATAAGAAACTTGTAGCATTCATAGAGAATAGTCAATAAAGAAACCTGCCGAGCGCGACATGCTCAGAAACCATATGCATCCCCAAAATGAAGAAAAACAAGCGCGAAGTGCTTTGGGGAGGGCATAGTACCCCCGAACGTTTACCAAACTGGTGGGCTAATAACCGGGGGACTTGGAAGCGGGAGGGGGGGACTTATAAGCGGGATTTTACGGTATTACATTGAGGTAAGAGTGTTTCTTTCTCTCCAGTAATCCCGACGTCTCCTCCCGATCTGACCGAAGCCAGTCTAAACCGGACAAACGCTACCAGCACAACACACGAACCTCAGTCGACAGGCAATGTCACGGGCGAGATCAAGTATCTCCGGGGATGTGCGGGGCAACTACGTCCCAAATGGTTACTAATGGGAGTAGTATCTGTCATCGTTCTGAGAAACACGCTGTTGTAAACTAGTTGTGAAACAATAGCACAACAAACCGATGGCGCCTGGAGCGTTTATGTTATGGAGACAGTGTGCAACGTAAATTCGGATTATGTTGCAGCTCCTTGTAACTGCTCTCTTATTGGATAATTAAATAATGGCATGTAATACCAATTACCAAGACCTTACCACAAGACCTAACCACGTGACAACAAAGAAGCTGCATAGCGGTTGATCACAATACGAGACAGTAGAGCTGCTGTACTCTTCTAGTTTTGCCCCATTGGTTTGACTGCTTGTTTAAAATGCCTGAACACAGCAGGCGTATAAACAGATCCGAGTCAATCTAAGTATAACCAGCGTAATTGCCGCCTCATGTGGAAATTATTTACGAAGAGGACCGAGTTGGTGAATAACTAGACAAGCAATTGGTTGGCATATGTGTGATGATAAACTGCCAGTTACAAATACCTGAGGGACGGAGCATTTGCTGATGGGGTGCGGCAAATTTGCAAATAATAATAATAACGCCGGTATCAGTTCCACTAATAGGCACGATTTTCTGGGAAAAAGGAAACGCAAGGATGAACTATTAAAGAACTTGAGAACTGAACGGCGTCTTGCCTCTTGGCGCCTGTTATAGGTGAAATATAAGGCAGCTACGAACATGTTAATGACTGTATATGTGTGTGTAATAATCCAACCAGGAACCATAACATGACTGCACCTGGAGGTGTTGTGACAGTGTTAAGGCCCGTTTATACTAGCAATTTTTTATGCAATTTTTGTCGCGATTTCCACTACAATCTTTCTCGCGCACGCGCTGCAACTTCAGTGGGATATCACTGCACGTTCTATGAAACGTGGTTTTTGGTACACTTTTCTCAAAAATCGCCGACAACTTGCATCAACTTTCGAACATGTCGAAACCTCCGGCCAGAATTCGTGCTGAAATCGCAGCTGGTTTACACGCGCGATTTGAAGTTGCAGCGCCAGCGCGAGAAACATTGCAGTGGAAATCGCGACAAAAATTGCATAAAAAATCGTCTATGTAAATGGCCTTTAGGGAAATTTTGTCTAAACTTCCCACAGATGGCTCTTGTTGCTGTACCAGCCATAGCTTCTGACTGCTTCACCTGATCGTCATGAATCAAGTGCAAAATCAAAATTACGGCTGCCCGAATGTGGCTGTGTAGTCCAATTTGCAACAGAATTAAAACATGAATTTTTTCGGATAGCCGAAGCGAGAAAAAGTGACCATGAGGGGGACGCTGGAGCCACATTGCATTCCCAGTGCATATCACGTGACCTAAATTCCAGCAATAGTATGTCACGTGGTTGGTGACGTCATTATTGGACTAATAGATTTTTTCTAGTTGGACATGACTAGACCAGAAACTGTGTCACCACCGGCCCACCCCCCATGCACGTCAAACTATCAGTAATTTTATTGCATTCTTGCAATGCTTTTGTTAAGGATTTGCACACACATAGTTTCAAATATGAAATTCAGTGAAATAAAACATAGTATACAGATAATTTATGTAATTTTAAAAGAGTAAATGGCCTGGTTTCCATATAATCGCGAGGATCGTCAGGATCGCTCAAACAATTTGCAGCGACCTAGCGATCCCAGCAATCAAATGGAAACCATGCCAGCACGTTTTACAGCGATCCAGGTGTATCGAATTACAGAATTACAGAATTGCATATTGTAATTCACCCACCACGGGTTCGGAAATGTGTATTAAATAAACCATTATTATAAACCATTATTATTATTGTTATTATTATTATTATTATTATTATTATTATTATCCGATCGCTAGGATCGCTGAGATAGACTTCAGTTCTGTCTTAGCGATGGGGACCGCTGGGATCGTTCACGATCGTGTGATCGCTGAAGAATTCGACGTTTCCATACAATCGCTGAGATCGTTCACGATCGTTGTGATCGCTGAAAAACGTTTCCATATAACTGATCTCTATGATCGCTAAACATTTTTCAGCGATCCTGGCGATTGTAGCGGTCTCAGCGATCATATAGAAATTAGGCTTAACACTCTATAGCAGTTTTGTTCTACTTGCGTTTAACTCAAAAGCATAGCATTAAAGGGGTTGGCAGTGAGTTATCCCCCATCTAGACCACTCCACTTGGGAATGCAAGGGGGCACTTAACCCTTACCCCACCCCTGAGGGTTTGAACTAGGATTAGGGTTGGTGGTAGGGTTGGGGGTAGGGTTGGAGGTAGGGTTAGGTGTTGGGTTCGTGGTTTAGACTTTGAAACTTGTATTAAAAAAACACTATCCAAGTCCTGCTATCCAAGATACCGTTAAAAGAGAAACAGAGAATTTGGTTTCCCGAAGAAGTACAGCTTGACTGTCCGAAATATCGGGAAACCAAATTCTTTTGTCAGTGTGAATCGTCTTCCTTTCACTTGCTGTTGTATTCATTATAGTCATGCATTCTCACATGGATTACTTGCAAACAAGGTCTGGTTCGCCTTTAGCTTAACCCTTTGGTTCACACTTGTGAGAGAAGCAAAGCATTTCATGGGACAATTCAAAGGAAAAGAGAGAGAATATCTCGACAAACACTTCGTCTGTAATTGTTTCGCACAAGTGTCAACTGGGTCATTTTACCCTCAACCCTTTAGGAGCAGCCCTTAAATCTCCCGAAAAGATAGCAAGATTAACGAACTAATTTTCATCGCAAGATAGTTTTTTGTTGTGTTCAACTCCCTGCCAAATGTATCTGTGTTTCTGTCACTAGAGAGCTAGTGACAACGAGAAACCATTCGAGCAACAGGAAAACAGGTTTTTCTTTATTTTCTACTCAGTATATACTGAAATAATTCACCAGATATCTGTTTTACAAATCTTCTTTTAAATCTATCATTTTAGTAGTACATATTTGTTTGAACATCAAAAGACTAAGTGCTTTATATAACAAGAGACAGTCTCAGGCCCTGCTAAAAGAAGTAGCTATATGGTATGCGCGTACAATTACTTTGTAACCTCAGCAAGCTAAATAGATATCACAAGAGGATTTAATGGCCGGATAATTAATTCCTTTACATATTATGTCTGTTGATAAAATAAAACAAGAAATGATAAATTAGTCTATTTGTTGCAATTGTTAAGAGTAATGTGAAAAGAGAGAACAAGCTTGCAGGTTTGGGGCGGTATACGTTATTCTAAAACAGTTTGGATATCTGCTGTACACTGGAGAGTAAAACTACACTAATAATTCCCTCAAATAAGTAAAACCAACAACACCAAGAAAGGGAAATTGCAGCAGTTAGTTCGTACATTGCATGCATGAGGGCCCAAAGCAACCGTGATAAGGATGCCACGTCAACGAGGACGGCACGGGCAAAAATGTGGACTTAATTACAGAATATAACTGATAGTGTAAAGAGCTGATTCTATATCACGTGAACACTATCCAGATTTTTCATGCGAAATGCATTAAGTACAAGAGAGATGTTCAATAAACAAAGAAGACAATAGTAAATTATAATTTTGTCGATTTTGTCGAGTTTACATGCAAACTCTTGTCGTTGTGGGGGGGG
>JAOBYG010208637.1:0-10090 GCA_025403545.1 Epizoanthus stellaris
TAGTATGAAATGTGGCAATTTTGATGTTATTTCTCCGGCTACTTTGCAGAAGGTGTCGGCTATGTGAAAACATATTAAAAACCCTGATAAAGGAGTTTATATATTAGTTATTAAACTACAACATGAACTCACACTTACTGGAAAATTAAAAGCACAACATCTCCTACACTCTGCCTCATCATCATCTTCTATCCTGATACTTGACAGGCCAGAGCTCAGCTAAAGGAGGAACAGACAATGCAATAAAGATCTTCAGAACTATCAAATACACTGTACAATCATGTACATTTTGACAGACTTAAATCAGTAGAAAACTGAAACTGTAACTGATTACAATCAGATTAATTACCAGCAAGTTCATAATTTAGGTGGAAGATGTTTACATTCAGGGTTCTCCAAAAGAGAACACGCACCACAGAAATTGTACTCCATATAATTTTAATTTAAATACTGGGTTCATACACTTTCACTAAAAATCCACTCCCAGGACATTTTTCGGGCTTTTTCCAGGGGTTTACCAGGGTTCTCCCAATGGAAATATCACCAACAACTAATGCCAACATGTGCATGGCACTATACAATGTAGCTCATAAAGAAAATATCCTTCCGGATTTCTGTTGCTGGATTTCAAAGCTTATACGTCAATACAATACAATCGAATACAATACAATAGAATAGAATACAATAGAATACAATACAATACAATACAATACAATACAATACAATATAATACAATACAATGCAATATAATACAATACAATACAATACAATACAATACAATTCAATACAATACAATACAATACTTATTTAGGGTTGGGGGTATAGGGAGTGGTTGCCCATTTTCCCGAGCCAGAGGCTCGTGTTAAAAATGCTCGACCATTAAATTATACATGATAATAGGTCGAATAAGATACATTTAAAAAATTACAATGCTATATTATTAAAATGTTAAGATTACAAAAATATGTAGGAAAAAACATTACAAATTGTATATAAAAGTTTACGCGAAAAAATATGGATAAAAATAAAATGATCGTAAAAGGTTATAACATGCAACGGTTGCAGCGGCATCCTGAATGTGTTCTATTGGCCAGATTTAGGTTAGAGATTGACTTTTTGAAGGGAGAAAGTGTTTCAGAAGATTGCATATTATCTGGGAGAGTGTTCCATAGATGAGATGTGATGTATGCGAAGGAATTGTATTGGTAGAGTGTGTTGTAAGAAGTCTGCTGTAACCTTTTCCCAATTCCCCTCAGGTTGTATGGAGTGGCCCATGGTTTGAAAAATTCTGAAATGTACTTTGGGCCGTTGAGCCTCACACTTTTAAAAAGCATGATGAGTGATTGTTCGAGTCTTCTTTGCTCCAATCTATGCATTGAGGCCAGCTTCAATATGGCTTCGTATTCAATAGGCTTTCCCCGGTTTACTAGTGTTTTAAGTGCATAGTGATTAACGGCTTCCATTTTGTTTTTGAGAGATTTGCTGATACCAAGGAGTAGAGGACTGCAATATTCAAGGTGAGGGAGAACATACGCTTTATATAATCTTAGAGACACGTCTGTAGATACGAAGTTCTTTATTCGACGAAGGGCTCCAACTTTGGTGTATACTTTCTTCAGCACAGTTTTAATATGCGGTTTGAAGGTCAAGTCACTAATAGGATTAGACTACGAGTAGTCCCTCTTTTCCCTCCGTAATCCGTCGAGAGTTGGCGAAAATAAGAGTTGTACGGAGGGAAAAGGGGGACTACTCGTAGTCTATAATAGGATCCGAAAAGCGCGCTTTTGTACTCTTTCTATGGAGTCGGCAAGGTAGCTGGGCAGGCTGTTGCTCCACACAGCACAGGAGTACTCTAAGACCGATCTGATTAGAGCAATGTATATATTACTCAGGTCAGCTGACGGGATGCCAGAGCAAGAACCTTATGGACGCTTACTCTATCCAGGGTTTAGGCGTTGATGGTCAGAGGCTGAATTTACGACTTATTCTTCAAAAAGCATTACCCGTCATCTATTCAGGATTCGGCGTTTAATCGAGTAAATACAGTAAACACATGTTAAAATTTAAATTGATTAATCATTAGACTTGCTACAAGTCGAGTTGACTTGTAGCAAGTCTAATTAATAATATAACACTGATTATATAAACATCTCCCCCTATTTTCCCATGACAGCCCAAACGATAGCACCACGATTCAAATTTGAGATAACAAATAAAATAACTATACAAAGTCTGGTTGCTAAGGAAAATCTGAGCCCTGTTTTATACATCAGACTTATGCAAGGGGTTCTAACTTCATTGGAATGCTTTTCACTGGACCGAGTAAATGATAGTCTGGTTGACGACATCATCAATGAAAAACATTATGACGTCATAATAATGATAACGTCATCAACTTCTATGGACAGACCTTGACAAGACAGCATTTGATTGATAGTTCAAATCGATGTGTCTTCCAAACAATATGGATGCATCTATTTTCGTTGCAAATTTTGCATAAAGAGTCAACATACCTAGACAACATTCTCGTTAAAAAAGCCAATAATTGAGAATAAACCTGATCGGACCATAAACGTACACGGTAAATTCTGGAGACAAACATGGAGTAAAAAGATGTCAATAAAAATATTTGCTTGCACCCAGGAATCTTCAAAAACGTACGCTGCAGTACGTTAAAATCGATGACAGTTGCAATGGACATTTTACATGTCTGGTCACATTGATTGCAATGGTAATGGTTCTCTTCAGGGTGTACTTGGCACATGAGCATGATAGTTCACAAACCGTGTGAATGACTTGTCAGATTGGTCTCAGTAATAAGGGTTCTTATTACTGTGCACTCTCATATGAATGTAGTTTGCAAACTGGAAAAATGACTCGTAACATAAGGAAATCGTCAAAATGAAGAGGTTTCTTACCATTATGGACTCATAAACGAGAAGCCAAGTGAATATACTGTCTCAATCACTTGTCACATTGGTCGCATTAATTAGTAAAGTTTCTTAGCACTGTGCACTCGTAAATGAAGTTTGTAGACTGCTTAAAAGACTTATCACATTGATGGCATTGATAAGGTTTCTTATCACTGTGCACTCGTAAGTGAGTTTTCAACTTGGTTGACTGGGTAAATGACTTGTCACACTGGTGGTATTGATAAGGTTTCGTACCAGTGTGCACTCGTAAATGAGTAGTCAAATTTGTAGAACTGCTACATGACTTGTCACATTGGTCGCATTCATAAGGTCTCTCACCACTGTGAACTCGTAAATGGATAGTCAAGTTTGTAGACCGGCTAAACACCTTGTCACACTGGTTGCATTAATAAAGCTTTTCACCACTGTCCACTCGTAAATGAGTAGTCAAGTTCCCAGACTGGCTAAACGACTTGTCACACTGGTCGCAATGGTAAGGTTTCTCACCAGTGTGCTTTCTTAGATGTACTGTTAGGTGGGATGAGTATTTAAAAGTCTTCTCACACTTGTCACAATGGTATCGTGTTTCACTTAATTGAGAAGATGTATCACATTGGTCGCTATTGTAACATTTCCCAGATGTAGCTGACTGGAAATCCTCAGTCAACTCAGCTATGCTAAACAACTTATCATCCTGGTCATGATGAAAAGAAAATTTAGATTTAATAGCATGTCTGCTGTCAAGCTCACTTGAGGTACCGGGCTGGTTCACTGACATGTCACTAACCTCTTCACACTGCTTATCATCAGAAGGTTCAGTTGTAATTACTTGTCTTTTATCAAGTTCACTTGACATGCCAGGCTGGTTCATTGTCATCTCAGTAGGGTTACTCTGTAAAGCTGCACTATCTTGGTGCATCTGGACACAATTCCATGTTTTCGATGTGCAGTTGGAAAGACTTCTGACATTCAGGTCGCCCATGCTGTTCACATTGGCTCTAGCTAGAAGTTGAAAAACAAAACTATACAATAAGTTTCACAGTTCTTGAAAATATACCAAACATAGCTTGGATAGTAAAGCTGTTCGAATACATTCTTTCCTGTGTATTAGGCCTCTGTATGTGAACCCACCCTTTCTTTAATGTACACTCTTCACTGTGTATACGCCTCCTGTATGTAAACCCACCCTTTCTCTTATGTACACTCTTCACTGTATATAAGCCTCCTGTATGTAAGCCCACCCTTTCTCTAATGTACATTCTTCACTGTGTATAAGCACCCTGTATGTAAACCCACCCTTTCTCTAATGTACACTCTTCACTGTGTATAAGCCTCCTGTATGTAAACCCACCTTTGCTCTAATGTACACTCTTCACTTTGTATAAGCCCCCTGCATGTAAGCCCACCCTTTCTCTAATGTACACTCTTCACTGTGTATAAGCCCCCTGCATGTAAGCCCACCCTTTCTCTAATGTACACTCTTCACTGTGTATAAGCCTCCTGTATGTAAACCCACCTTTGCTCTAATGTGCACTCTTCACTGTGTATAAGCCCCCTGCATGTAAGCCCACCCTTTCTCTAATGTACATTCTTCACTGTGTAGAAGCCTCCTGTATGTAAACCCACCTTTTCTCTAATGTACACTCTTCACTGTGTATAAGCCCGCTGCATGTAAGCCCACCCTTTCTCTACTTTACACTCTTCACTGTGTATGAGCCTCCTGTATGTAAACCCACCTTTTCTCTAATGTACACTCTCCACTGTGTATAAGCCCGCTGCATGTAAGCCCACCCTTTCTGTAATGTGCACTCTTCACTGTGTATGAGCCTCCTGTATGTAAACCCACCTTTTCTCTAATGTACACTCTCCACTGTGTATAATCCCCCTGCATGTAAGCCCACTCTTTCTCTAATGTACACTCTTCACTGTGTATAAGCCCCGTGTATGTAAACCCACCCTTTCTCTAATGTACACTCTTCACTGTATATAAGCCTCCTGTATGTAAGCCCACCCTTTCTCTAATGTACACTCTTCACTGTGTATAAGCCATGCCAAGAGTTATCCTACAAAACATTGCAAATACAAGAAGGTTTAACTGGAAGTAATATATCAAAAACGAGCGCGAGTGTTTGATCACCCATTCGAAACAATGAGAGAACAATGAATCCCGAGGGGTGCAGCCCTGAGGGTTTTATTGTTTTCGAAGTGTTTGGAATGGGTGATTAAACATGAAGCGTGAGATTTTGATATGACTTCTCAAATGAACAGTTTTCGCACCTAGAACACGGAAGAATGTTGGTAATGTTTGGAATAATGCATGACTCAAATTACTGGTACAAAAGACATTCACAATTTGTCTGGTACTGATTGTGTGATTGAATAGATAGCATAGTAGTAGTGTAGTGGAGACAGATATACAGTAGAGTAAAATCAAGGTCGGGAGTTCGAATCTCGCTCGTTCGGTAAAAATGCACCCTAAAAATGTATGAAACTGTTGTTCAAAACACAAATTCTGCCACAAAGCAAAATCATATACATGTGACCACATCACAAATCATTTTCAACTTTGTCAATGGTTTGCCCATTCTTACAAATCAACACACTGCTACATGTGATTGTACAGTGCAATTACTGAAACAGGGGTCAAATTGAAAAAGGACATCCATTTAGATGTACAGCATGGCGTTTTGACAAACAAATCAGGGTTTGCAGTTTTCATTGCAGGCAAACCAAGGGATGGTTGTCTCATTGATTGGCATTACAGTGTGAACATTTCAAACAGTCAATTCCAATTGTCTCTGGTTACACTACAGGGCTCCCCCATGATGCACAGTTTGTGCATATTTTGATGCTCTAGAGCTGGAAATTACTCCCTGGAAGTCCATTTTGAGAAACACCCTCTAAAATCATAAATTGAGAGTGTAAATACCCTTTAAAGCTCTGCTCCATATGTGTGAATCGCACTGAAATGACATTTTAGTATACATGTAGCATCATGTTCTTAATATATATATTTTAAAATGAGCACCATAATTAGATAAAGTGTTAAATGTATTGTAGTGGCATATTTGTCCCAACACCCATGTTAAAAAGAGTAACTTTTTCTAGAACCAGAGAGGAATGTACTGCTGTAGTCAACCAGTGAGTGTTTGGTTACTGTATTGAGAGGTCTAGAGAATGAGTTAATAAAGTTGTTGTAGAAAATCAAATGAAAAACAGTGCATTTGAAAGAGTACACATTCAAAATAAAAACTATCCTTTAAATTAATTAAATGAGGGTGAAAATACCTTCTCAAACAAAAATGTAAGGGTGAAGCTATGCTCTACAATGGATGAAACAAAAACAGGCAGACTGTTGCCAAAGAACATATACTGTATGTCTGCTTTGAATGAAATTAATAAAAGCTTCTCTATCCAAGAAATGAAGCATATTGTATCAATTAAGACATTATACATGTTTTTCTCCATTTTCCAGATCACAAACTCTTTCACGAAACAAATCCTGAATACACCATTTCACCAGCATCTGTATGGATACAGCTAATTGTGTTTGCTCGGTGAAATTAAAAAACAGACACCAAGGCAGGGTTCGAAATTAGTGGGAGCCCGCTAATCAATTCACTAGCAAAATTTACGGCGGACTACTAAATGTTGTCCATCAACTACTACCACTTGTCTAGTAAATATTGTCAATCACAAAATACAAATAATTGTAAACACAGAAAAAGTGTGCTTTTAGAAGTTAATCCTGGATTTTCGAATTTGAGTGAAAGTTCGGAACAGAATGTACAGCTGGTTTACTGATGAATTTTGCAAATCATGCAAAACTGCATCGTTGGTCTGCAAATCATTGGCAACTAGCAACTGTGAGCTTACCAAGCATCATGCAGGTCGATGGCTGATCAAGCAAGTCGCTGTTGTACTAACTTGTTGGAAACTCAAATCTCCCATAGCACTCCCGGAGTGATTATCAGTTGTCAAGTCAGGTTTGGCTGTAATTTTGTTAAACATTGGAGGAGAAAGAAGGGAACATCTTGTGAAGTAAACAGTATGGAAACGAATTGACGAAACAGCTGTCTTTCCTCAAATCAGTATTGCTGTTTAACTCAATTTCGTGTTTTCAGTTTAACATTCTTGTTAATTTTCGTTTTATTTATATGCCATACGACATTGATTTATACGTTTTTCTTAATATTAAGTGGTGCTACACAGGTATACATTATGTGGTGTATACTTGTGGATGAGATTCTGAGTTTCAACTAAACGATTGTTGACTTGGAAATTATGTAGAATTCAGCAGTGATTGTGCTATAAGTACTGCAAATTGAACAGTGATATGATTCAGTATTGTATTAACAGTAAAGTAACTTTAGAAAGCTCAAAACTCAGTTTTTCTTTCACTTTTGAAAGAAAACTTACTATATGCAGACTTGCGAAATGCCATTTCGATAATTCAAACCAATGGCGTAACTTCAATTTCGATCCGCATATATCATCCAAACCCAATATAAACCCCAACTTCACCCACAATCCCCTCGTTTGCTCTGACGAAGGGCTAGCGCTCAAAACATCAGCTGAAACCTTTCACCCTCACGGCGAAAAACATAACATATCAACTTTTAGTTGATCAATCCCATCATTTGGCCTACTCACCAACGTAGAAAACCTAGTTTTTTTAGAAACTTGTCTACCAGAGTTTACAATGCCAGTGAGACCAGGGTCGAGATACCTTGAGGTCTATTTTTAACTGCTGTTCTGGTGTCTGGCTTCACCATCCCACATGAACTCAACCAATGCCAGTGAGACCAGGGTCGCGATAGCTTGAGATCTATATATAACTGCTGTTCCTGTGTCACTACATCACACAAACTCAACCAATGCCAGTGAGACCAGGGTCGCGATAGCTTGAGATCTATATATAACTGCTGTTCCTGTGTCTGGTTTCACTACATCACACAAACTCAACCAATCCTAATTTTTCCAATTAACTTGAAGCTCACTGATTGGTTGATAATGTTAGAACATCCCTAAGTCCCTCCTCTTATGGTGTGAATAGAACTTTAAGGTCGACTTTGCCTCACTTCAGTGGGCATATCTTAATAATAGTAACAAAACAGTCCCTTCACAAACTTAATAAAAAAGCAGTGACAAATTTGGTAAAGAAACTTACTGTTTTACAGTCTTGAATATAGTAAATACAATCCTATTAAACTTGGAGAGTGCTTCTTTTGCAGGCTAGTACATAAATTATACAGCAAAATGACTATGATCAGTCACAAACTGCTCATGTTTAAATGAGTCAAGCTAGTATAGTAATATGAGGCTTTGATATAGTTCCAAATATGGCGAGGCTTATTATGTTATTGGTTGGGGAGGTGGGAGACACAAAACTGGTCATGGAGACCTGATATACGATAATATCCCAGGGAGGGACTCATTCCAATTTTAGGTAGGGATGGTCTGCCTGATCAACAAATTTTGCTTCCTACCCCGTTTTAGAGTAATTCAGTCTCACAATTTGCTTAATTTTGATACCCTGTTTTAGACTTTCCAGGGTTGAAAAGCACCAAATTTTCCAAAAATTGCTACTCTGATTTAGAGAAGGCCATTTTTGTACACCAAACAGCAAGATTCAATACTCCGTTTCAGAGTAAGAGCATAAAAAACATACCCTTGGCCGTTGAAGCAAAGTTCTCACAATGCAACTGAACTGATACAATATGAATATTTCATCTAACATCTGTACATGTCTTAGTGACAATTTTGGCTTCGAACTCTGTCTCTACCTTGCCAAATGTGTGAACATCTTTACTCCTATGGTGGTGGTTTTCAGACTGAATAACACAGTTGTTCTGACCAGTATCATATGTATCTGTGTGCAAGTATCGATTTCTTCATGAATGCTAAATGAGTAAATCGGGTTCGTTTCGTCGAGTTGAATATAGTTTAATATACGGTTTACTTTAGCAAGATTACTATTTGATCGAAGCACGAGTATTAAATATCCCTGTAATGACTGCAAGTATTTAAATGCGGTATACTCCGTATAGTGCAATTTAACAACAGTAATGGAAAACATTTCATGAAAAGAGTCATGTGATGGGGCTCGAAAATAGAATATTACATTTACAGGTCGAGGTGCAAAACAGCTATAATGAAGTTCGATTAATGCGGTCTGAAAACTGGCTCAAACCTGATAAAAAAAACTCTTACCTTCTGACTCTGGGAAGAAAAGAACCTGTTGTATAAGTGTAACATCTATATATTCACTTATGTCAACTGTACTTGTAAGTAACTTGTCCAAATTGAGCTCAGAGAAAATGTGCAAAGAACATGGCGGAAATTTTCACGGGCTCACATTTCCCCTTTCTGACCAGCGGTATAAACAAAAGATTACATTCATATCACCTCGGGGTACCACTGGGGCAGTCAGTGAGTGGCACATTTAGATCACATTTTTTAGAAACTGAAAAATACACGATTACAATCTATTGCCATTATATTCCCCCATAGAATCAAATTATTAACTAAGCTATAAGAATGCTAACGTGAATTATCCGCTGATCTTCGAAACGAACAAGATTTCAAGGACAAGAATAGTTTCGCTACCCTTCCCTAGTAGAAAAGCAAAATATGTCAATTATCTCTAGTGCCTAGTCCATAATTACTTCTCTTTAGCACGGTCGTCCCTGTGATGGCGGCGCAATGATGCTGATATCTGTTGTTCGATCAGGTAAACATCCCATTTTGTTCCTTTGAAAAGTCAGAGAACCTGATTATTTGCACTGATAAGACGGAAATAAGTGCAGATTGATGCGTTCCGAAGAAGATCGTGCCAGTTCTTTGAGTAATTTCCCCGTTCAGTTTGGCCTTTGTTTGCATGTTTCGGAATGTTTCTGCGTATTTAATAATTTATATTTATTACTTGCCTGAGCATGCTGTTGTTAGGAAGGCATATGTTACTTAGAACTTTAGTTGAGATATAAAGTACAATGGTTTGATGTCAGCAGAGATGTTTCGATCGCGTAGATGATATAATTCTTACCTTGTGTCGCTATCGCAACTATAAACATAATAGTATTAAATTAACTAGTCATTGAATAAGGCTACCATCATTTCCAACGTACGCATAGACGTTTTGAAATAACAATAACCATAGCCGAGCACATCAATTGCAG
>JAOBYG010208748.1:0-10088 GCA_025403545.1 Epizoanthus stellaris
AAAATATTGCTATAATCATTGTATAGCTCTTGTATACATGTAGCTCTTTTTTTCTTTTTCTGTTATTTGATTTGTTATTTTTTTAAATATGATTTGATTTCTAAATAAACAAATTGATTGATTAAATTGTGTGGTGTTTTATGTAAGTATAATATTCTAGTATAAAATATACCATTTTCACATGTAGCTAATTTGGAACTATTTTTCAAACATTACCTGATCATTCTTAAAAATTTTATGCATTCACAACAATTCTTGGGAACTCCTAGGAATTCTTACGAATTCCTGGAAATTCTTAATAATTCTTAAAAAGAGGGCACTGTTGATTTTATCCTGGCTCCAGACGTACTACTACTGAGAATTCCTAGGAATTCCAAAGAATTTTTCATGCTGATTATTCCACTTGATGTTCTTTGGAATTCCTTGGAATTCCTGAGAATTCTCAACATTCTTCGTTCCAATTTACTGTCAAATTTCACACCTCAATTCTCAGGAATTCTTAGGAATTCCTAATATGCGTGTGTTAACAGAATAAATCAAGAATTTGGTATGTTTTTACTACAATTTGGCCTCCCTGAAGGTTTCATTTAAGGGGTTACTCTCGTTCGAGAAACTGGTATGTACTCCTGGCCTCATTTTCATGCATGAAGCGTGCAGGAATTCATGTAACATTTTTTCATCCTTTTTGGCATACAACTCCTAGTGCATATATAAAGTTGCAGTTCGGCTCTGTGTTGTCAACTTGCTCACTTTTGATGAAGAACCATGCTGTCATGCTAAATCAAACGAAACACAAATAGATTAATTGGAAACAACAGTTTTCAATCGATTATCAACAGTTTAGCTAGTTATCTGTGATTGCTTTAACTCAGCCTAGTTTACTACACTTTAACATTAGCACTACACCAGACCGATAACTGTTCAAGAATCCTACATTATTATTATTACTACATTTAATAGATTTGAAACTTGCACTTACAAAATCAGGTATAGCAATCCAACCAGAACGTTTTGCTCTCAGACAAAGAAGCTGAGAATAGCATCTATACTCAAATCACATGATCAACAATTTGTTAATCTATAAACAAGGAATATGTAAGCAATAATTTCTCTACACAGAAAATACCAAGTCGAAACACTTCATAAATATGTGATTACTGCTAGTTATACATTATCGCATGTGGCTGACTTATAGTACAATACTTTAAGACAAAAAGTCAATCCAATAATAAGTGCCCCTTCCCCCTCAAAAATAAATTGTATTTCGGATGAAAATAAGCCCTGGGCTTATCATTGATTACTTCAAGTTAAAGAGCCCAGGTATTGCTTAGTCTTGAGTCACACACTATTTCAGAAGCACTTGCTGTTCAGTTTTGCATTTATTTATATTAAATTTTACAAGAGCTAAAAATATAGTATACCTTACAAAATACATGTACACACAACAAAATGAAATATGACCAGATAATTCACTTTCAAGTGCCTTGACATACAAAGTCAATTCTTGCATCAAAATGTACCTACTGGTACACCACTTGATTTCAAGTGATACAAACATTACTTAGAACTGTTCCTAAAACTATCTAAAAGCAAAAATATCCATGCATTATTTGCTAAATTGCTTCAACTTTAATATTGAATATTTATAAAAATAGAATATTTCAAGATCCACTTTGTGTTGTGTCATATCAACTAATATCTGTGACTGTATTATTGTGATATCTAATCTTTCTCAATGACATTTGGGAACTGGCTTAGGTAAACCAAGTCTTTGTTCTGTAGTTCCATGTAAATAACTTTGTTGAGTACATGCTCCAGTGGGACTCCAACAAGGTTACCAGCACTGAAAGAAACAACTCTCGTTAATACACATTAAACTTGAAGTAATAATTGGGGGTTTCTGTGTGGCTTTTTTACTTGACAGGATAGTTTCAGTGAATACTTTAAAAAATGGGACAACATGGCATAAACAGGGGATTTGGGGTTAGATAATAGCCAATTTGAACAGTACATGTACTTGGAAAAAGGTAACCCAATATACTGTACATACTGACTGGTCTACAAAATAATGTATACATGTAAGTTAAACAGTACATATTAAAGTCAAACCCTCGCTTTGCCACAAACAAGTTTCTCTAAATAATCACCGTTCTACTCTTCTTGCTTGCAAGAGTTAGCACAAGTTTTCAATGGCAATTTCACATGGCTGTTATGTTTTGGGTCATTCTGCATAACTTGAGGTTGATATTTATGTAAGTGACGTCACTTAATTATTCATAGAAATGTTAATTGATCTTGTTGTGACAAAAAGCATTATGTGCAAACTTACACAGCTGGATAAGCTTTCACTATATGTTCCAATGTCACCTCCAATGCTCCATCACTGACATGCACAGTGTAGTTAGGTGGAAGCATCAACTTGTTTACAATAGCCAGATAAATCCATGACCTGCATGAGCAAATGCTTGTCATTTGACATTTGCAGTGGTTATACCTGATCTTGGCAAAACAATTGATCTGGCCATAGCTGATGTTGCTTCTCTCACTGAACATGACTGAGTAGCTATTGCGCCGTTGCACTCGCTGATAACGTTTTGAGTGGAATACTCTACCATGGATCATGGCTCTTGAGAACAGATATGCACTTGATACTGGTGCACCCAGAACATTCCTCAGTGCGATTGCCACAGGACCATCAACTGCTTCATATTTTGATGCACCTATCATGTAGCAACCTTCATTAACAAACTCCCATTTCCTCCTACAAAATCATCAGAGAGAAGATGAACATTAGAATAATGTTTTCACTAAAACACCTGTAATAAAGTTCAGGAGTACATGTAGTTGTACGTTACACTGTAGTAGGTACGTACGTAGGTCCTAGTTTGAGCCAATGAGGAAAAAAGAGGAGCTTTGACTTGTGATCAGTTTGCTAGTTTGTATTTATAATCGTAGGCCAGGATCAAAACTGAATGTACAATACATTTGTGTTTCTAATTTAATGCGATTGGATAGGTTGTAAACAGATTTCTTGTTAACCATCCAGGGCCCAGTTGCTCGAAAGGAAAGGATAAAATGTTAACCCATGATTGGGTTTACTTCCTTATAGACTGATTTGGGCTATCATGTCGGGTTTACGTTACTGGGTTTCTGAGGAATGTTTCAATAATACTTTATAAGCACTGGATTATGTATTCCTAGATCATGAAATCTCATATAAAATTTGGCCTAACTCTGGGTTAAAGTTGACCTACTTTCGAACAAATGAGCCCAGGTGTGATTAGTCAGCACAACACAAAATGCCAGTTAATTGAGGTTTTGTGACAATTATAGAGCTAATTTTGGTTAAAGACATGACTGGCAGCACAGAGCTAAACTTACTGCATAAACAAGCTGAACAGAAAGATTAAGAGTTTTAAGTACTTCATATCCAAACATAAGTTTTCCTTATTAATTTTTAAAAAGATAGCATTACAATAAGCTGGTTTATAAAATTGCAAACAGACATTACATTGACAATGCGAAGTTGTCGGTCATTTTGCTGTAGAGCACTGATGCTGGTGTACCAACTGGTATCCTCTTTGCTAATGTAGGGAGCTTGGCTGTGAGAGAAGCAGCTGCAACAATCTTAAAGGAAATAATATAATGGCAAGACAGTTAAATATCCTTTAAGTTATCATACCACCACTACTTAACCAAAAATATGATGATTTATTTAACATGTACTGTGTGATATACTTCATAATTGGTGCCACGTAACAACACTGCAGATGACATTAGTGTACATATATTCAGGCAATCCTTTCAATATATTGTTACATTGTATATTTTAGACTAGCCTGCTAACACAAACTCTTCTCATTGTGCCTGGTTGGGAAAAACCCCGAGAAACAAAATGTGAGAGAAGAGTTAAACAACCCAGGCCAGTTATTTAACTCACACATTCCTTCTTTGTGTACTGTTTCCTAATGTAGCGGAAAAGGGTGCTTATTCATGGTGATATTCAACTGTGAGTTTAACAATGACAAAAACAATTAAATTTGGCTGCCACAGATAGTTTGCTATATTAATTGTATAACATTATTGAACTACCAAGTCTGGATACAATGCACTGCAATTACATTGGTTACCTGCATTTCTACATGCTGTGTTCCATGGAATAGTTGCCTAAGCTTGCCATTTGCATCTTCATAAGCGAAACAGGAAAATGTCCAGAGAGGTCCATTCCAAATGACACATTGAGGCAGGTGAAGTAAGTAATGCACATTCGCAGTACAGGCCTGTAATCCTTTTAGCAAAATAATTACGATTTTAATTACATAGAAGCAAAAATGTAATTTTAGTTGTTATTGGTCATTATAGTATAAGAATAGAGTTTACCGTAAGTGTCAGAGTAATAGGAACAACATTTTCCTGTAAGTTGTCGTGCAACAAATATCTTTGTTCCAAGTTGCTGAAATTGGTTGCACAAATTAAATGTCGAATCTACTTTGTGCAACTAGTTTCCACAATTTGCAACAAAGATATTTGTTGCACAACAAGTTGTTTACGAGGGTGGTAATAAGCACAACAACACATTTCAACCTACAGTGCTACATTGTTGCACAACAAGTTGCAGGAAAGTTTTGCTCATATCACTTCACCTTTAGCATAAATAGCAATTATAAAGCAAGACTGGCTAAGAGTAGTACCATATTGGGGTCATATAGTTGGAGGGTATTGCCCTACCCCACATCATCCCATCCACCCTAAAATTCAAACCTATATATTAATATACACAATCATTCAATCTGGAGTGAGTGTTTTTCTTTTTTGTGAACTCACCATACAATTTGTCCATGTAATAGACAAAGGTCTTCAAAAGGACAAAGGATTCTGCAATACTGCCAGCAGATATGGAGTCCTTGCTGAGGTTGTAAATCCCTTTAACTAGCAACATGAGGTGGTGAAGAAAGCGTGGTTTCAGGACACCTGACATTACTGGCACTGAATAGTGGAACAGCCATGATCGTAGTTCAGAGGCTATTAATTAAGACAAGAAACATTTAGTTCAAAACTACTGTACTTGTTTGGTACCCACTATTACCACTACTACCCACTATACCCACTAGGTACGTGAATGCTAGGGACCATAGGTCTGTCTGTGTGTGAGGAAGGGAAGCAGAGAAAAAATGTCACGAGGGAAGGGAGATACAATGGGTCTATGTACAGGAGGAATGGGGCATACAAAATATTTTGGGCTTCTGCATGAGGGAAGTAATTAACCATGGGTCTGTGTGTGAGACAGGGAGGCTATTAAAATAGATCGTAGCTTCAACTTGTATTGGTGGGTCCCAGCCAAGCAAGTATGGTATAATTTTAAATGCTGCACAGATCATACAGTTAACAATGACATAACAAAAAAATAAATTAATTATACATTCATCATGTGAACACAAAGGACATAAATTTACCTTTCCAGAACTTTCTGTGGTTCTCAATACTCCTAGGTGTCCTTGTCAAATCATTTGGTGGTTTTATCCTCTCCAACATTTTGTCCACCTCCTTTACCCGGTTGCCACAATACCACTCCTCTTGACTAAACTGGGAATTGAACCAGCAGGACATGAGGCCCTTTGTCACTCCCAGTAGCACACCATGCATGTAATCAACAGGGATCCCTTTTATCATGTCAAAGTTTGGCAGGTAGCTAAACACTGCATGCCCTTTTACACCTTGAACCTATTTCAAAACATATTTATTCAGCATCCCATATAATGCATAATATGTGCTTCAATTACAAAGGCTAACATATTACGTATTATTGTTTATTATATATAGAAACAGGCAGGAAAGGCCTACTCGTCTCATAACAATATTATCAAACACTGCTATTAAAAAAACAAACTTTCCACCTCTGCACCAAATTGTAATTTTCTCTAACAGAGATAAGTATAAACTAATGACTCATACCGTTTTACCACTGTTAAGTGCCTGCTGTGCATAGTCATTAGTTGACTCTTTGGTTCTCCAAACTGCATGGCCACTTGATGTTTTTGCCTTTTCATGTGACATGGGATAAATGTGGGAATGTCCGCTACCTTTCCTTGAGTGAACTGTCTCCCCTGGCTCCTCGCATAAACCACAGCCACAATGGCCATTGAACTGAATCATATTGCAAACTATGCAACGAGCTGGCAAATCAAATGTCCCATTCAGCAGTACAGCTTTGCAGGTCTTTTGTGTGCCATCCCAAAGTTTTACAGCCACACCTGTTTGCAAATAATTCAAAATCAAATATGAAGAATTCATCTAAATAATTATGCTTGGGCAGTACATAAAATCACAACACTTTTTACCTGTCTGTTCTAAGTCCATCAGGGCTTTGGTGAAGGGCTTTAGGAATGTGTTCATTGCAGGTGGTCCACCAAACCATAAGCCAACAAAAAGCAGGTTCTCTCTCAGGCGCCTGTGTTGTGTGACAAATTACAATATTATTGATTATAGTTGAGAATCAGTTTTGTTGGGGGGAAATTAATTGGAATAAATCGTTTTAAAGAAAAATTGTTTCTGAGCCTTCGGTTCTGACTAGGGCCTTGTTCACAGTGCTGTTCGTGGATCAGGTCATGTTATATTTATCTGTGACCTAATAAGTCTGTTCCAGATAACTGGTAGGTTATAGCGCCCCATCCCCCCTGTCACTGTTTAGGGTTGGTCTATGCACCCTAATATATATATAGAGAGAGAGGGAGAGAGAAACACTCACTTCAGAGATTGCTATGTTGCCAGCATGGTTGTCCTGATAGTGTAGTGGTCATCACACCCGACTAGTAACCTGGGGGACATGGGTTCAAATCCCGCTCAGGGCAACAAGTTTTTCTTTCTCCTTTATTCAACATATGTATCTCATTGGATGGGTTTCTTTCCTTCATATTTACTATATTGAAAACATTAAACAATAATCAAGTGTGTCTGATGAAAAACTGGGCTATTTTCTAAGTGGCCTATAAAGAAAAGGAATATGACGTCACAGTGTTTGAAGCACAAAAATATGCTTAAGAATTATAAGATTCAAAAGTATTAAACAAGTCTTTTGTTCACAATAAAGTTTTGACACAAAAACTGTAAAATATTTAACTCCACTATTTCAGAAACTATACCCTGCTTGTTAAACAGACACTGGAACTATTTTGTGCGGCACTAAGGTAAATATGGAAGCTGGTTGAATGTATTACTTCTAAGATACACTGTAATGTATTACCTTTTGACTGGAGGTAGGTCTAATATTTCAATAAACACTGGCCAGATCTTGTATGAAGAGGACTTGAAAAGGGCAACTCCATCAGTATTGAACTGCAAGGCAATATTTTCCTGCGCAGTTAGTAAACCACCTGGTTGGAAGTAGCGTTTGTATTCTAATCCATCCTGGACATCTTCAATATTTACATCATTTTTCTTCTTCCTTTTGAACCTATAACCCAGGTCTTCATAAAAACCATTTTCTGCAGAGAAGATATAATTGACATTAAAAACTGTGCAATCATGATGATGGTTTTAACATTAAAAACTGACATCAAAATATGAGAAGCTCCCTCTCCCCTGGCCTCTCCAAGGCCTCATAGGTGCATATATTTAATCAAGGGTTTTAATGTCTTACTTGTTGTTCTGTAATATTTCCCCTCTCCTATTCAAAATGGTAATTAAGACAGGGTTCACACAGTCATGGAAAAGTTATAAAAAGTTATGGAATTTAGGAAAATGGCCTAAGCTCATTTTCAAACCAATTCTTGCTGTTCAAAAGTATTATAAAACATTTGTTACAAAAATAAAACTTTGCTGAAATACCCAGCTATAAGTGTTGTTTTTTCACACTTGTAGCTGCTCTCACATTTTTCGGCCGTCATGGAATTTCATTCTCAAGTTTCTAACCTGTGTGAACCTTTTAAGAGAGTATGGGGCTAAAAGTTGTATATGAAGTAAGAAATATGTCCAAGCCATAGGCATAGGCCACACAATCTGACATGTTTGACTTTCAAGTAAAGGTTTAATGTGCATAAGAAGAAAATAGCAAACTCCAAACCCAAATAATTTTTTGCACAAGCATCCCCCTCGAATAACTATAAGTGCCCCCTTTTCAAATGAACACCCTGGCAAATATTTTGAGAAAATACATTGTTTTACTTACATGTATTAGCATACAAAAGTACTACAAAGAAACTATTTAAAATGTCATCCTAATGTCATCTTTTGTGCTACTTACTTGAAAATAGATCCATAAGTTGTTGCTGAATTGGAATTTCAATGAAGAATGACTTTTTGAATCCTGGATTATTCGCTAATGATAAGTCACAGTATGGGCATTTACTGGTATCAACTCCGCTTTCAAGTAATCCTTGGCAAAATGGGCAATAATAGTGAAAGAGGAGTGGAGTCCTCAGTTCTTTAAAAAAACTTTTAAATTTGTAAAGGGATGTTGTACATAGGTTTGGTGTTATGCAGTGGGCAGCAATTAATCCAAGAAGAGTTGATAGGGCTTCACCACTAACGGAATGAGTCATTGCAAATGTCATGATGAGGATAATGCTAGTTCCCAGTGTGATTGGAGCTCCCGCATACAATGGTTGTTCTTCAAAAGTATTCCCACATGTAGCATCCGTATATTCACTATCATCTACATGTTCCTTCTCGTTGACTAAGATATCATTCTGCTTTTCCATTGTATTACTGTCATCGTCACTCTCCCAGTCCTCGTCTGCATAGAAATTGGTATCATCGCTGTCAATTTCATGAAATACATCGGTCGAGTCAAGAAGCTCTGCGGAATCAATTTCACAAACGTCAAGTTCATTATTCGTGTCGGCCAACGCAGGTATTTCTAAGAGCTGTGGATTGTACTCTAAACCTGAATCAATTTCAGTAGCAATCTCATCCTCTTCCTGATATGAATCTAGATAAGAATCATCATCTGATTGACCACAATTGGGATTAAGTTCCTGAAAGAAGTGAAAGGTCGTGGGCGGATCGGACAAAGCCAAAGGTGTCACGGATGATGAAGCTTCTGGAGCAAAGGGAGAGATTGTAGTCTCGTGGCCTTCTGAAAGTAAATAATTGCGATATGTTTGTTACAACAAGTTCGCAAAAGAAAATGCATTTCTTTAACACTTATCGGAAGAAACGGTTAAATTACATAGATACGTACCTGAGTTTAACTGATTTGAATCAATGTCCGTGTTTGCAATTCCTGCAGATCTAGAGGCACCGACAGTTTCAGCGACATTACTAGTATCAAAGGTGGCCACTCGTCGTTGTAGGGCGCTTCGTGATCTTCTTGGGGCTGCAGCCAGAGGGGATGAATGAGATAAATAGCTTTTATATCTGCTTCTTGAACGTTTTTGTACCTTTGATTTTGAATTCGTTTCATCGGCCGCCATGATGCAATGCTGAGTTTGTGTGCAGTCCAAGCGGTCAGCGGCGAGAGACGCAAACTACCCAAATATGGTAGTGGAAGTCATTTAAGGCAGTGCCATAAATGGCAAAACTTACCATATATGGGAATGTTAGCCTTTTGGCGGGCAAATTGTTCTGAGAAAACCTGGAGAAAACGTTGGCAGCGTCCTCTTGCATTCAAGCTTCAGAAGCGAGAACTCAAGTAAATCGTGATCCATTTATATTACTCTGTTTATACTTCTCATACCTTCGTCTAAAGACATGTCTGCTGCTTCGGGAAGAAGAACAAAGAAGACCCCAAAGGCATACGCTGATTTTGTCGCTGATGACGCAGAACCAATGGTTCAAGGTACGTCGTGACATGATGAAGATATGTAGCGAGATACCTTAGCATTTTTAAATTGGCATGAAAGTATTCCGAGATCCTTTAATATTTGTAACCCATGGCCGCGTTTTGGGCCATGTTATTGTTAATGGATTCAATGCATCATTCAATTCACGTATGTACGATATCGAAGAATCAACTTTAAAAATCCTAGCTAAACGTTCGCGCTCAAATACATAAATACATAATTTATGCAGTGCTTCTTCGAGATCGAGAGACTGTTGAACTGGTATTTAGTATTTAAAGTAGTCGATCGAGTTGTTTCTAAATAGAGTAG
>JAOBYG010208859.1:0-17622 GCA_025403545.1 Epizoanthus stellaris
CGGCTGGAAGCCGACGGGGACTACGTCGGTGTCTGGGTCGATGGCCGGCGCTATTTGACGAGGATCGCCTTGGATGCGCTCGAGGCGCGTCTCGACCCTGAGCTCTTCTGCCGTATTCACCGCTCGCACGTCGTGAACCTGGACTTCGAAGCCTCCGCAACGGCGGCGAGAGCGTAGTGGAATACCGGTTGATCTTCGTCTCCTCGCCAGCTCAGTGGGAGATACGTTGGTGGCGATCGAAACTGCTCTTTCTCAGTTGGGGTATCAGCCCAAGGCCGAAGAAGGGTGCCGTTGAAGGGCTTCTAAACGGAACGAATAAGTAAATGAATGTTGGATTCTTTCAATTTGCTGTAGTCTTTGGCGAAAAAGACGCGAACCTGCAAATCCTACACCGTACATTGCGACAGAAAGACTTTGATCTACTGGTACTTCCCGAGCTGTTTGCCACGGGGTCGCTCTTCACTTCACGCCAGCAGGTCCACGAACTCGCCGAACCGGTACCGACCGGGGAGACGACCCAAGCGCTGCTGCAAATCGCCAAAGCTCGGCATGCCTGTCTCGTCGGGAGCCTCGTAGAGCAGGACGGGAGTCATGTGTACAACACGGCGGTTGTCGTCACTCCCCAAGGCATCGCCGGGAAGCACCGGAAAGTCCATTTATCCGATCAGGAAGTTTGTTTTTTCGAGCCAGGGAGTGACTTTTCGGTGTTTGCCGTCTTTGGCATCAGAGTTGGAGTGTTGCTGTGCTACGATAGTTGGTTCCCTGAAGCCAGCCGACGATTGAGGCAGCAAGGAGCCCAACTCATCTGTCATCCCGCGAATTTCTGTGGAGAAGATAGTCTTTCGATCATACGCGAGAGAGCGCGCGAGCAAGCAATCCATACGATCACGGCGAACCGAATTGGAATGGATCATGATAACGATCTGGGCGTCTCTTTCTTGGGGGCAAGCCAAATTGTAAATCCTACGGGGGAGATCGTCTACCAAGCGGGGAGAGAGGAAGATTTTTCTGTCGAAGAGATTGACTTGGAAAGTCCCTTTCGCAAAAAAACCGCTTTCGGATATTAACTTTAAGAAAGACTCGTTTCAGACCCTGAAGAAGAATATTAGCCGCTTACCAATGCCCTGGAGAAGAATATTAGCCGCTTACCAATGCCCTGGAGAAGATCAGCCTCCTCAACGGGGTTGGCTTTGAATGGACTGAGGGGATTCGTGAAGCTAAGGTTTTACCGCGAGCGCAAGTCGGCGTGATTGCACAGGAGGTCGAGGAAGTCTTCCCTGAGTTGGTAGGTACCGACTCGCGCGGCTACAAATTCGTGCGTTACCAGAAACTGGTAGCCCCGCTGATCGAAGCAGTGAAGGAATTGAAGGTCGAGAACGAGGCGTTGAAAGCGCTGATCTGCCTCGATCATCCGCAAGTGGCGCTGTGTCAACCATGACCGGCTGGCAGGAAGTGTCAGCACCTCGACCCTTGGCAGCATCTCAATATCTGCTAGAGGAAGACTGATGGCAACCGAAGCGTCTCGTAGCGATTGGAAATGATTGGATGGCACCTACTGGTACTATTCCGAGGGTCTTGTCCGATTTGTCTCCGGTATGTTCTTCGTGCTGCCTCTATCCATCATCGCTATTGCAGTCTCAATGCCGGGAGCCAGGGAATTGTTGGCTATTTATGTGGCGGCGCTAATTCTCCTTGGCTCACAGTTGAAGAAGATGAGAGTTCGTGAGGTGCTTATAATTCTCGATGCATACGCCATCATTAGGAGCGAGTAGTCGTAGAGCCATCGTATAGTTCGTGCGCCAAATGCGCAGCAGTAGCGGCGCTCCCGATACACTCGCTGGTCTGTCTGCATTTGAGACCGCTTTGGGCGGCCGTCAGCATTTGCGACCGATTCTAGATCGTCTGAGCGAGGTTCAGAATGGCTCGCGGTGGCCTCATTCTTCGCATGGCCAGAATGCAGCTCAGAGTCTTCGACTCGCACGAGGCGGCGGACGCCGATGATGTTGCTTACTACGCATCATTGTCGCCACAGCAGCGTCCGGATCTCGTGCTGGAGCTCTCGGCGCAGAATCAAGATCGCGCGCATGATCAAGAAGGCAAGGATGAAGCTGACGACCGACGTGCGCGAATTTATCGAGTTGTTGAGCTCGACCTCGGTTGAGTACGTGGTCGTCGTAGGCCATGCTGTTGGCTTCCACGGTTTTCCTCGTATGACCGGTGATTTCGATTTCTTCGTTCGCGCGCTCATTCAGCGAGTAAAGAAAAAACGACCGTAAGTGAAATCGTTCCGCTCCTGCCGGCACTGAGCAGGTGAAGGCGCCGTTGACATTCCTGTTTCGGCGCCCAGCAGGGAGCGAAAAGATGCAGGAAAACCGGTCGGATTCGCCGATCAAGGCGCCGTCGATCAAAGTGCCGCCCGTCAAGGTGATCTTCGATGCCGAGGATCGCCAGCAGATCGCAGCGGAAATCGTCGACGTGCTGGCCTCCGGTATGGTGGCGGCTGGTGCCAAGGTGCGGGCTTTTGAGGAACGTTGGGCGAAAGTCACGGGTTGTCGACATGCGGTCGCGGTTTCGAGCGGTGGCTCGGCATTGCAGCTTGCTTTCGCGGCTCTTGGCTGCCAGGGGCGCGAGGTGCTGGTGCCGACTAATACTTTTATTGCCACCGCCGGCGCCGTCTTGCGCGCTGGCGGGTGGCCGGTCTTGGTGGATATCGACCCGGCGACGCTCAGCCCGAGTCTCGAGCAGCTGCGGGATAAGGCCAGCGAGCGCACCGCGGGTGTGGTGCTGGTCCATGTTGGCGGCATCATCTCGCCAGCGATCGACGAGATCGCCGCTTGGTGCCGTCATCGGGGCCTGTGGCTGCTGGAAGATGCTGCCCATGCCCATGGCTCTCTGATGAACGGCCGGCCGGCGGGCAGCTTCGGTGACGCCGCTGCTTTTTCTTTCTTCGCCACCAAAGTGATGACCACCGGCGAAGGCGGCATGTTGAGCACCGACCGCGACGATGTGGCAGAGCGCGTGCGGTGCCTGCGCGATTACGGCAAGAAGAGCGCTTGGGAGAGCGTTCATACTGTGATTGAGATGAATCACCGGATGACCGAGCTGAGCGCGGTGCTCGGTCTGGCCCAGACCCGTAGGCTCGACGCTTTCCTCATAGCTCGGGATCAGGTGGCAGACTATTATCGCCGTCATCTGAGCCTTGAATTGGTGATGCCGAGCGGGCGTTCGAGCTGGTACAAATTCATCGCCCTGCTGCCGCCTGCTATCGATCGCGATGCTTTCAAGGCGGCGGTAAAGGACGCGGGCGTCTCGCTGGCGGGTGGGGTTTATGACTTGGCATTGCACCGTCAGCCGGTTTTTGTCGACGCTCGTGCCGCCGATCCGGACGGTCCATCCACAGCCGGCTTGGGCGGTGACTTTCCGGCGGCGGACGATTTCTGTGACCGTCATATCTGCTTGCCGATCTATCCCGACATGCCGCGCGCGCATTTCGAATATGTAGTGCGTGTGCTCGAGAACGTGCTCGCCGACCAGCGAATCCACGCGGCATGAGCGAGCGTTCTGAGGAGGTGCCTATGCGACCCGTCATCTTGATCGCCGAGGCCGGCGAGAATCATTGCGGCGATATGGCGATGGCCGAAGATCTGGTGCGCCTGGCCGCTGCCGCTGGCTGCGATTACGTGAAATTTCAGCTCTATGACGCTGCCGACGCGGCCGCCGACGATCCGGAAAGAGCGTGGTTCGAGCGCGTCGCTCTCGACGCCGAGCGGCTGCGTCAGATTTTGGACTGGTGCCGAGCGGCCGGCATTCGCGCGCTCTGCACGCCGTGGGACGTCGAAAAGGCGCGGGCACTCTATGAGCTCGGTTTCGAGGATATGAAGATCGCGTCTTTCCATCTCGTCGATCTCGAGTTGCTGCGCTTCGTCGCGGCGAGATCACGGCGGGTCTTCCTATCCACGGGCATGGCCGAGTTGGCCGAGATCGACCGCGCAGTCGAAGCGCTCGCCGGGGTGCCGGAGCTTTATTTGATGCATTGCGTCTCGGAATATCCGCTGCCCCAAGCGAGGGTGAATCTGCGGGTGATGGAGACGTTGCGCCAGCGCTATGCGCACGCGCGGATCGGCTATTCGGATCATGCGGTCGGCATCGAGGCCGCGGTGACCGCGGCGGCGGCTGGCGCCGAGGTGATTGAGAAACACATCACGCTCGACCACGATCTCGAAGGCACCGACCATATGCTCTCGGCCGATCCCGCCGAGCTGCGGCAGATGGTGGCGACGGTGCGCCGGGTCGAGGTGTTGCTAGGCTCGTCAGAAAAACGCCTGAGTGAAGAGGAGGCGCGAACGCAAAGCTTCCTGCGCGGCCGGTTTCAACATAGCGAGCAATACGGCGGCAGAGCTCCGGCCCGCGCGATCGTGAGCTCGGAGCCCGCGTCATGATCCTCGGGGTGACGCCGGCACGCGGCGGCTCGAAAGGCCTGCGGCGTAAGAATGTGCGCCTGGTTGCCGGCCGTCCGCTGCTCGCCTGGACGATCGAGCAAGCGCTCGCTTCGCGCTTGCTCGATCGGTATCTCGTTTCCACTGAAGATGCAGAGATCGCCGCCGTGGCGCGCTCGCTGGGCGCTGAGGTGCTGGCGCGTCCGACATCGCTGGCTGGCGATGACGTCAGTACGGGTGAAGTGCTGAAGCATGTGGTCGAAGAAGTGCCCGAGGCTCGATGGCTGGTGGTCTTGCAGGCCACCAGCCCGGTCCGCGGCGCGCGGCTGGTGGATCGTTGTATCGAGCGCTTCGCCACCGGTTGCGACGGCGGACCGGCCGAATCGCTGGCCACTGGCTATTGGTCGAGCGACGAGCCTTATGGCCGGCATTGGGATGGCCCGCAAGGTGGTAGTCCGTATCGAGGATGGGACGCGCCGCGTCAGCAGAAGACTCGCCACTTCTTCGATGACGGCAGCGTCTACGTGGTGAGCGCCGACTTGATCCGGGCTGGTGACCGCTATGGCGAGCGGCAGATCCTGGTCGAAACGAGCCGCGCTGAGAACGTGGATGTGGACGATGCTTTCGACTTATGGCTGGCCGAGCAGATCTTGCAGCGCGAGCGGCGGCCCGGCGGCACAGACAGTCGGGCGGCAGAAAGGGTGGAGACGAGCACGGTGGAGAAGAGCGAGCGCCTGGATGGCCATGGCAGCGCCGGCAGCCTGCGGCCTCGAAAAATAGACTTGAAGGAGACGAAATCATGCGTTGTGTAGTCACTGGCGGCACGGGATTCATCGGTTCTCATCTGGTCGAAGAGCTCACCGGACGCGGCCATGAGGTGACGGTCGTCGACCTGCGGCCAGGGCCGTGGGGAAAGCGCCATTTGCGTCTCGATATCGCCGATGTCGAGGCCTTGAGTGACGCTTTTGCCGAGCACGGGCCGGACGGCGTCTTCCATCTGGCGGCGGTTTCCGACGCCCGCGCCGCCTTGCGCGATCCGTTGCGCGCCGTGGAGCTGAATGTGCGTGGCACGGCCAATGTTCTGGAGGCAGCCCGTCGCGCTGAGGTGCGGCGCGTGCTCTTCGCCAGCACGGTCTGGGTCTATAACGCGGCGGTATTGCCGGAGAATGGCGAGGATCCGGTGATTCTCACCGAGGATGTCGCCATCTCACCGTGCGGCGGTGGTCACGTCTATACGACGACCAAGATCAACGGTGAGCTCTTGTGTCGGGACTATCAATCGCTCTACGGCCTCGACTACACGATCTTTCGCTACGGCATCCCCTATGGCCAGCGCATGTGGCCCGGCCTCGCCTTGCGCGCCTTCTTCGAGCGGGCGCTGGCTGGCGAGCCGATCCAGATCTTCGGCGACGGCACGGCGACGCGCTACTTCGTGCACGTCAAGGATATGGCCCGCGCCCAGGCTCTGGCCTTCGAGTCCGAGGCGGCGGCGGGCCAGGTCTACAACCTCGAAGGCGATCGCGCGGTGAGCATCCGCGAGCTCGCCGAGCTGGTCTGCGCGCAGGTTCCGGGCGCCACGATTCGCTTTCTGGAGAATGCGGCGGAGAATGCCGAAAGGCGCGGTGAGCTCGATGTGCGCCAGCGGGTGATTTCGAATGCCAAGGCCAGGCGCGAGCTCGGCTGGCGACCTGAGATCAAGATCGAGGACGGTGTTGCCGATGTGGCGCCGTGGTACGTCGAGCATCTACCCAAGTCGGCCTAGCTAGGAGCGCGCTGTGATCAGTCTGCTGATCTGCACTTACGATTGCGCCGAGCTTTTGCCGCGGGCGCTCGATAGCGCGCTCGCTCAGCAAGGGCTGGGGCAGGACGGCTTCGAGGTCTGGGTGGTCGACGATGGCTCGCGGGATGAAACGCCCGAGGTGCTGCGCCGCTACGCTTTGGATCCACGTGTGCGGCCGCTGCGCCAGGAGCATCTCGGCCTGCCGACGGCCTGCAATCTTGGGCTGTCGGCAGCGCGCGGCGAGCTCTTCCTGCGTCTGGATGCTGACGATGAGCTGCTACCCGGCGCGCTCGTGCATCTGCGCCGGGCACTCGAGCAGAATCCCGAGGCCGCTTTCGCCATCGCCGATCACGTCGAGGTGCCGCCAGCTGGCGAAGCGCCGATCGCGCGGCGAGTGAGCCCGGAGAGCCTCTTCGAGACGATCGCTCCAGGAGTGCTCTTTCGCGCCGATTTGTTGCGCCGTGTTGGCGGCTATCGGGACGTTTTCTGGGAGGAATACGATCTCTATTTGCGCCTTCTGCCCCTGGGACCGGCGGTGCATGTCGATGAGCTGCTCTATCGCTACCACCGGCGCGGCGAGAGCATGACCGGCTCGCAGCGCGCGCGGCGGCATGGCTGGGTGGAGCTGCTCGGTTTGTGGCGACTCGGCGAGCTGCGCCTGCTCGGAGTCTCGGAAGAGCTCGAGGCGATCGCGGCAGAGCAGCGTCGTTTGAACGATCGGCGCGCACCGGAGTTCCAGCAGAAGGCGGCGGAGATCTCGTCGATCGGAGAGGCGGAGGTCCGGCGTGGAGATTCAGACGAGGGTGACGAGCCGGGCCCGTGCCATCTCGGGCGGTCGCAAGTCGCCGCCTGCTTCGAAGATAAGCGAGTCTGCGTCGTCGGCTCCGCTGATACTTTGCTCGAGCGGCGTCAAGGCGAGCAGATCGACGGCCATGACGTGGTCGTTCGGCTGAATGATTTTCATCTGAGCGATACGCGCTCGAACCGACCGGCGGCTCGTGAGCTTGCCACTTATATCGGGCGCCGCACCGACGTGGTGGTGGTCAATAGTGGCTCAGCAGCGTCGCTTTCAGCACAAGAGATCGTCGATATCGTCGAACGTTCTGGCGCTCGAGTCTTTCTCAGCCGGCGCGGTAGCCTCGGGGTCTATTGGAAGCTGCGTCGCGCCGGTGTGCAAGAGTCGATCAAGGTTGGATCCTTGCCGCGTTCGCCGGCATTTTCGGCCTTCGAAGGCCATAATCTGACCACCGGCTCGCTGACGGTGGCGAGCTTGCTGCAGGCGACCTCGCTGAAGTCGCTCTACGCCACCGGCTTCGATTTCTATACCGGAGCCAAGAACTATTTCTACAACGATCGCCGGGTCGTAGATACCCACCACGATCTCGGCCGCGAGATGGAATATTGGCGCCTGCTCCTGCTGCCGGATCAACGTCTGCAACTCGATCCGTCGGTGGCAGACGCGCTCGAGCGTCCGGCGTGGCGCGCCGAGCCAGCGTCTGATCTGTCGCCGTTGGCGCTGCGCGAAGCCGGCGAAGCTTTCGAGGTCCTGGACCTGCGCGCCCTCGAAGACACCGAGCTCGAGATCAAATGCCATACCTCGCATTGGCTCGTCGCCTTGGGGCAACGCGGCGGCGACCGCGTCTCGCTCGAAGCGGACGGCGAGGTGCTCTATCTGGCGCTACCGCGCGATCGCGGTGCGCGTCTGAGCTTGGCAAATGAGGCCACCCGCATCGCCAATCCCGACGGCCTGGAGCTGCGCGACAACGGCGACGAGCCCATGCTCGAGGTCGGTCCGCCGGATTCAGAGCGGGAAATTGAGCTGACGATCGGTCCGCGGCTGCTGGTCCTCTTCGCTTGGTGAGCGCTGCAAACCGTTGATCATTCATAGTCGCCTTGAACAGCTTGCCGAAGCGACAGCCCCGGTTCGCGGGAATAAAGACTGAATTGTATTAGCTACCCAGGATCTGTGCAGGGTTGACGCGTAGGGCGTCGCGGGCCGAGAAATAGGCGGCACCGAGGCCGGTGACGGTGAGCAGGAGGGCGATTGAGAAGTAGACCATGGGGTCAGCGGCGCCGACGCCGAAGAGGAGGGCTCGAATGGAGCTCGCGAGGCCGTAGCCGAGTAGCATTCCGGCGCCGGCGCCCCAGGCCAGCTGAACGGCCGCGCTGCCGAGGACCAGACGGAGTATGGCTCCCGGCTCGGCGCCCAGAGCGACTCGGATTCCCACCTCGCGCTGCCGCTGTCCAACAGCGAAGGCGGTTACGCCGTAGAGGCCGAGTACTGCGAGCAGCAGGCCGACGCTGCCGTAGAGGCCGAAGAGGGCTCCGAAGACCCCGAATGCCCAGGTCGAGCGGTCAATAAGGCGCTGCAGATTGGCGATTTCGTAGAGCGCCACCGAGGGCGCCAGCTCGCTCATCACACCCCGCAGGGCGGGCACCAAGGCCAGCGGGTCGTGACTCTTTGAGCGCGTCAGAAGCGTACCGCCGGTATAGGGCGCGACGCCCCAAGAGATGAAGATCTGTTCGCGCTGCGCTTCGCTCAGGCCCAGGCCGCCATCGCCTGAGCCGATATAGGAGTCTTCGACGACGCCGACCACCGGCAACCATGGCTCGCCGGGCCCGAGACGCAGCCGTGATCCGACCGCTGCGGCTCCGAGGTGACGTTCGGCCAATGTGCGATTGACAATCACCGCCACCTCGCCTCCGTGACGGCTTTCGCCGGGTAGGAAATCTCGCCCTTGGACCAGATCGATGCCCATCACCGAGAAATATCCGTGGCTGACGGGAACGCCATCTGCCCGCCCGTCCACCGGCTGATTCCTGCCTTCGAGCTCGAACTCCCAGGAGAAGGTGGCCCCGGTGCCTGGAGGGCTGCGGACCATGGCCGCACCAGCGGCTCCCGGCAGGCTGCTTGCCTGCTCGAGAAGGCTGAGCACGAGCTCGGAACGCATGGCTTTGGAATATTCCGACGGTGAGAGGCGGAAAGTCGAGGTCACGACTTGGCCGGCGTCATAGCCGCGGTCGAGTGTGTGGGCGTGAATGACGCTGCGGATGAGCAGGCCGGCGCCTAGTAGAAGTGCGCAGGAGATGGCGATTTGCATGCTCACGAGACCACGCCCGAAACGGTGAGCGCGGCGGCTGGTGAGGCTGCGCGCCCCTTCTCTCAGCACCTCGGAGCTGACTCGGATACGGGTTTGCCACGCCGATACCAGGCCGCTCACCATGGCCAGTGAAAGCGCCAAGCCCGCGGTGGCCACGAGCACCGGCGGATCTAGGCGGAGCTCGGCCCAAAACGGCAGGGCGAACGCCGTCGCGGCGTCGGCGAGCAGATGCATGCCGGCGACGCCCAGACTCAGTCCGAGGGCCGTTCCAGCGCCGGAGAGTAGCAAGGCCTCGGCGAGGAATTGGGCCGCGATCTCGAGGCTGCTAGCACCGAGCGCCCGGCGCAGCCCGGTCTCGTGCCTGCGGGTCATTGCCCGAGCCAGCAGCAGATTCGTGAGGTTGGCGCACGCGATGAGCAGCAGGCCGAGCACCAGCGCTGCCAGGACCAAGAGCAGGGTCGGCAGTCCCGGTGGCAGCCGATTCTCGAGGTAGGGCACGATGCGGGCGCTCAGGCCAGGACCCTCCGAGGCGTCGAGTGAGGGGCTGTTGGATCGGCCGTTGGCGGCGGCCAGGCGTTGCGCGATGACCCGGGCTTCGGCCTCTGCGGTGCCCTGATCGACACCTTCGGCGAGGCGCCCGAAGACTTGGAAGGCCCGGCCGCCGTCCGGCGCTGGCCAATCGAAGTCCATGGGCAGCCATAGTTGCTCGTCGGCGGGAAAGCGGAATTCTTCCGGCATGACCCCGATGACCTCGAGGTTGCGACCATCGACCCATACCGTTTTACCGACGATGTCGAATCGACCGCCGAAGTGTTGGCGCCAGGTCTGGTGACCGAGCACGACGTGGTGAATCGACGCCGTGAAATCCTCGCCAGCTGCGAACGTACGTCCGAGCAGAGCAGGCACCCCCAAATGCTCGAGAGCCGTTGCCGTGACCACGCCAGCACGCAAGCTTTGAGCACCGCCGACGCCATCCTGTAGCGTGACACGACGCTGGAAATAACCCTCCAGCGCCTCGAAAGCGTGCTGCTGGCCGCGGAAGGCGTGGAGCTCGGCGGCCTCGAATTGCACCCGCCCGGCCGGCCGCTGGGAGATCAGCTCGACGCTCATGAGACGGTCCCCGCCAGGGAAAGGGAGGGGGCGCCAGGCGATGCCGTAGATCACACCGAAGGTCATGGCGGCGAGGCCTACCGCGAGGGCGATCGTCATGACCGCCGCCACCGAGACGAGTGGTGTGCGGCGTAACGCCCGCATAGCGTGGCGCAAATGGCCGAGAATGGAAGTCATCGCGGCAGCGCCCTGAGCTCTGAGCGGAATTCGTCTGTTGGTGCCGACCCTTGCCGGCCAACGTGTGCGCAGAGCGAAAACTATGGTGTCGAGGTAGGCGCCGAGACTGAAAAAGAGCAAGCCGACCAGCCCTCGGCGTGCGATCTCGCCGGCGAGCGCCGCTTCGAAAACGGCCACTATTTCGTCCGGCTCGCCAACGCTCTGGCGTCGCGGCAGCACGAGCAGGCAGCGGTAACCGACGGTGGCGAGGCGCTTCGCTATCCTGATCATGATTCAAAAGCCTTTTTTCGCGCCGCCGATTCCAGGGTTCGCTGCAGATATCGAAGCTCGGTGCCGAGGGCTTCGCGGCCGCCGTTCGTGAGGCCGTAGAAGCGCCGCCGATCGCCGTCTGCGGTCTGTGCCCCTGCCCTCAGGAGACCTTGCTCTTCCATCTGGCGCAGCGAGCCATAGAGCGAGGTTGGCCATAGCTTCATGGTGCCCTCGGTCTCCCGCAGCACCTCTGCCATGATGCCCTGACCGTGGCGCTCACCGTCTGCCAGGGCGAGGAGGATATGGAACCATTGAGGTTTGAGTCTTTTCGTGGCCATGATCGTCTCTCCTTGACGCCTTCTTCGAATGTACTCTCTGTCTATATCCCAGAGTACAGTATTATACTCGTCGATATAATCAAGGTTTCAACGATCTGGCCGAAATCAAAACCCGTGATGCGGCGCCTGCGGTCTTGCGCGGCTGCATCGCGAAAAGCAATGCAACCCGAGTGCGATAAGCTCGAGCGCGTGCCTAAACCCGCCCTAAGCCAGACTATTCTGCGTGCCTTTCTGGTATTGGCTTTCGCCTATATCCCGCCTCAAGCCCAGGCCGAAGGTCCTTTGAGCGGATCAGCTTCAGCAGCAGATCCGCTCGACGTACTCTTCATTGGCAACAGCTATACCTTCTTCAATGACATGCCGAGCATGTTGACGGCGATGGCAGAGGCCTCTGGCAAAGTCCGCCCGGCGCGAGCCGAGGCGGTGACAGCGCCAGGAGCCACTTTGCAAATGCAATGGGAAAGAGGAGCGGCAGTCAGCGCCATCAGAGATCGAAAGTGGGACTTCGTGGTCCTTCAGGAGCAGAGCGTTCTGCCGACCAGAGACCCTGATCGCATGTACGAGTACGGGCGAAAGTTCGATGCTGAGATCAAGAAGTCCGGGGCCAAAACCGTGCTCTTTCTGACCTGGGCGAGGCGTGGCAAACCAGAGATGCAGGCGGCATTGAATCGTACCTACATGACTCTGGCAGCAGAGCTGGGAGCGCAAGTCGCACCCGTTGGTCCGGCCTGGCAAGTCTCCCTCGAGCTCGCTCCCACGATGCCGCTTCATATAGAAGATGGGAGTCACCCGACGCCGCCGGGCTCATATTTGGCTGCCTGTGTCTTCTACTTGGTGCTATTTGATGATCAGAATGCGTGCCCACGACTCGAGCCGATTGGGATCTCCCAGAAGAATGCGATGCTCGCCAGAACGGCGGCGTCACGGGCGGTCCTCGCCCATCGTTGATTTATCAGGCCCCACGGCGAATGCTCATTCCTCATGGCAGCAGTGCGGCCGATGTGCTTCACCTGCAGCCGAATCCAGATGGCTGGTAGGTACTCAGCAGCTATTCTCCACACGACTTTCAAGGGTATCTCGATGTCTCATTTCCTTTTTCTGATCGCATCCACACGTCAGCCGGGGCATCCCGGCAACTCCGAATGGTTGGCAAGGCGCGCCGCGGCAAATCTGCCTTCGTCGACGCAGCAGACCTGGATGAAGTTGGCAGGGAGCCAGATGCCCGAATTCACAGATCAACGACATACGGAGGGCACCTATCCCTGGCCGGAAGGAAGCTTGCGCCGGCTGCTCGACGCGACCATGGCGTGCACTGATTTGGTTTTGGTCGCACCCGTCTATTGGTATAGCTTTCCCAGCACTCTAAAAACGTATCTGGATCATTGGAGCGCTTGGTTGCGGATTCCGGATCTTTCATTCAAGGAAGAGATGGCGAAGAAACGCCTCTTTTTGATCAGCACGAGCGGCGATAGGGCCACGGCACAGCCTATGGTCGACTCGACGAAATTGTCTGCTGAGTTTCTCTCGATGAAATTCGGTGGCGTGCTGTGGGGAAAGGGCGGCCCGCCAGATGCCGTTCGAGCAGACAGCAAGGCAGCCGCTGATGCCGAGACTTTCTTCGAGAAAAGTGCCTAGCAGCCCGTGGTGGAAGCCTGCCGCAGGCTAGAGCTACGGAATGGATAATTTTGAACCCATTGGGGATCCCGACACCCAGGAGCCCGAGCCTTGATGAGCCCCCTTCTCGACGTTCTCCGCGGCCTTGATTCGCAAGAGATATTGGTTTTCTTCGTGGTGGTCAATATCGGGATTTTCACCGCCTCGGTCGTGGGTTGTTGGGCCCTGGCTCGGCTTTTTCCCAAGCGCCGCCTCTTCGATCGCTGGGAACCGTTCTCGGCCATTGAAGGACTCGCCGCCTTGGGCTCGATTGTGATCAATAGCCTGATCTCGGTCGCTGGTTGGAAGCTTTGGATGCTCGGGCACATCAGGCTGACGGAGCCATCGATTTCTGGCCTCATGATCGATACCGTGGTGATGATCTTGGCCATGGATCTCGGCATGTATGTGCTCCATCGTATGGCCCACGATCCGCGGCTCTATCGGATTTTTCACACTTTTCATCATCGCCACGAGGTGACCAACCCGATCAGTCTCTTCGTGCTTCATCCTTTCGAAGTGCTCGGCTTCGGCGGCCTGATGATCGTCTTCTTGGTGATCTATCCTATGGATCCGGCGGCGCTGCTCGCCTATTTGACCCTCAACGTGCTCTTCGGCACTCTCGGCCATAGCGGCGTCGAGCCTTTTCCTGCCTCGCTCTCTCGTATTCCGCTCCTTCGCCTGATCGGTACCAGCACTTTCCACGCTGAGCATCACGAGCATCCAGCTCATAATTTTGGCTTCTATACACTGATCTGGGATCAGCTTTTCGGCACTCTTGATCCTGATTATTGGCAACGTTATCGGGCAGCGGCCGCAGGCGCCGAAGAGATATAGCTGGGTCTCTTCCAGAGTGGGGTGCTCAGACCGGTTGGAATTATCAGGAAATATTCAACGGGCCAGAGATTTCGTGATCCCGTTTGAAGGCGGCTGCCGCCTACTTTGAAGAAAGCGAAAATTTCCATTCTTTGCACGACCGGTGAGAAGAGATGATCGGCGTGGTTCTTTTCTTGAGATGCCCGAAAGAATTGTTCCAGCCGTTCGGACTATGGTAGATTCACATATTGATTCCGTTTTATTGGTCGCTGTCGTCCGACTCCATGGAGCGTGGAGTGAATCGTAGGTACCTACTCTCAGCAGAACCACAGAACGGTTGGAGGAACAGACCATGACGCGACACTCAACCTCTCAAATCTCACGATTGAGTCGATCCCCTCTGAGCAGCTTGGCCCTAGCCGCTTGGCTCTTGGTCGCAATGTCCTTGGTTGCCTGGTCTTCGCCTCTGAGCGCCACGACTTTCGTGCAGCAGCTCGAGCGTCCGGAATCTTGGCCTTTCAGTAGCAGCCTATTTGCCAGCTATGGAACCGACGGCGCGACCTTGGCGACTATCAGCAATAACGGTGTCGCGACTTATGAAAAGAACGGCGATTTATGGGCTTTCGCCCAACTTCTCGAATCTTCGGTGGACGTGACCATCAATAACCGATTGACGGTGGTGGTGGTCGATGGCGAGACCCTCGCGATAGGTATTTCCACGGAAGGCAATGATGCCGGCTACGTCGTCATCTGGCAGAGAGTCGGCGGTGTGTGGATAGAAGAAGAGGTGCTCGACGGCGGCGCCGCGGGCAATCGTTTTGGCGCCAGTCTTTCGCTCGAGCCAGATCGCCTGATGGTCGGCGTGCCCGGTACTAATGAAGTCCACTTTTTCGAACGAGTCGGTGGTCTCTGGACTTTGATGCAGAAGATCATCGCCAATGACCCGAATGTCGAGCTCTACGGCACCAGCGTCAGCCTTTCCGGCAGCACGCTTGCCGTGGGTGATCCGGCCTTCGCGGCTGCCGACGTCGGCACGGTCTTTCTCTTCGAGGAGATCGGCGGCAGCTTTCAATTCTCCGAGCGTGTTCAGCCCAGCATGTCGATCGGCCACGAAATCGGCTCCTTGGTGCTGCTCGAGGGCAGCCGTCTGTTGATCATGGCCCAAGACGATCGACGTCTTTATTATTACGAGAATTCTGGCACCTGGGATCTTCAGCAATCGATTTTAGGCTTCTCAAGGGCCCGCGTTCTCGACCTGCTCGGGGACGATCTGGCGGTCTCCGAATTTTTTGACCCAGCGACTATTCTGACGCTCGAGAACGGACTATGGGTGGAGCAGGCTGTGATTCCTGAAAATGGAGCTTTGGCTCGATTCCTCGCTCCGGGCCAACTGGTCGCCGATGACATGATCTACGTCCGGCAGGGTGGGCAATGGCTGGCTGTCCGCGAGCTCCCAGACTCTGCTAGAAGCTTGTTCGAAGATGAATTCGGTTTAGGCGTGGCGATCGATGGCGATATCTTGGTCGCCGGTTTGCCGCGGCTCAAGAGCACCTTCCTAGCCCTCCCGGGTGCCATCGGAATCTATGAGCGCGTCGGGGCTGCGTGGCGTCTCACCGAGACCATCGACCCGAGCGGCCCGGGCAATCCCGAGAGCTTCGGCGCCGCCCTCGCTGTTGACTCGAGCACGATGCGCATCCTGGTCGGTTCGCCTTTCGAGGATGGGAATTTTCTACCCAACGCCAAACATGGGCTGGTCGAGATGCTCGAGCCGGATGGCCTCGGCGGTTACCAGAGGCGGCAACTTCAAGCTCCAACCCAATCCTTCGACCTATTCGGTACGGCGGTCGACTTCGATGGCGATATCGCCCTGGCCGGCTCGCCGGGCGAAGATGATGGTGGCGATGCAGCTGGCGCGGCTTACGTCTTCGAACGGGATGGCGGCAGCGGAGAGTGGCTGCTGGCCCAGACCCTGAACGCCTCGGACGCTCTGGCTGGGGCGCGCTTCGGCCAGACCGTCGCCGTGACCGGCGATACGCTGATCGTCGGCGCTTTCTCGCATGATCTGCCGGCGACGGATACCGGCGCGGTCTACGTCTTCGAGCGGGTCGGCGGCGTCTGGGGCGAAACGCAGAAGCTCTTGCCTGCTGATTCGGCGGCCTTCGACGCATTCGGCGTTGCTCTCGACGCCGAAGGGGATAGCTTGGCGATCGGCGCCAACGAAGTCGATCCGTCGCAGATCCCGGCCGGCTCGGCCTATATTTTTGAGCGTATAGGCGTCGGGCAGCCCTTTCTCGAAGTCGATCGCCTGGCCGCCTCGGATGGCGCCGGTGGAGATCATTTCGGGCGTTCCCTCGCCTTTCTCGATGGCACGGCACGTGTGGCGGTGAGCGCGCCCGAGCATGATGGAGCCGGTTTCGACGCCGGTGCGATCTATGTCTTTGAAGACGATGGAGGCGGCTCGTGGAGCGAAATTTCAAAACATATTTTGGCAGACGCACGGGCCGGAGACGGCCTCGGTCAGACGCTGGCCGGCTCGGGTGATGACCTTCTCGCCGGCTTGCCGAATGCCGACTCGCCGGAAGTCGATGCTGGCCAGGCCTATTCCTTTCGCTTCTTCCCCGACGCCACGCCGAGCTCCGATTTGGTGCTCACTCTGGCCGACGATATCGACCCTGCCCAAGCTGGTGGCTCTGTGATCTATACGGCCACCGTCGACAATAGCTCCGGTGTCGATGCGCCCGATACCGTGCTCGTCTTCGAGTTGACAGATCAGCTGACCGCGGTCTCGACCACCGGTTGCGCCGAGGATCCGATGGGTTGGCCGGTTTGTACGCTCGGCACGGTGAGCACGGGCACGGCACCGCAAGTCACCCTGGAAGTCGATTCGGATCCCAATATCTTGGCCGATCAATCGTTGACCGCCTCGGTGTTCTTCGATCTGCCGAATGTTGATGATGGCGACGATGTTGCCACCGAGACCACCTCGCTCGAAGTGGCGACCGATCTTCAGGTCACGCTGGTCAACACTGCGGGGCCGCTGCGGGCGGGAATGGCCTCGTCTTATACCGTGACCGTGACCGCCCAAGGTCCGTCCACGGCGCGCGAGGTCGTGCTCGATTTGACCCTGCCAGGGGAGATCTCGATCGCCGGTCTCACCGGTTGTGTCAATGGCCCTGTGCCTCTCGAGCCGTGCTTGCTCGGCTGGCTCGAACCGGGTCTACCGGCGGACGTGGTGCTCGATACCGTGATCTTGCCTGGCGCCGCAGGTCCGTTGGATTTCTCCGCTACCGGTTCGAGCTCGGTGATCGAAACCCAGCCCGGCGATGAATCCGTTGCGGTGCAGACCGTTGTCGATTCCACGCCGTGGGCGACCTATATCGAGAGTCATGTGCAGGGTGTCGGCGGCGTTGACGGGCTCACCGATCCGAGCGAGGTGAGTGTCAGCGGCAATGCGCGTCATGTCTTCGTGGTCGGCAGCTCGAGTCGCATCGCCATTTTCGAGCGCCAATGGCCGGGCTGCGGTCTCAGCTTCCTCAATGCCTCCTCGACCGGCTCGGTCGATGTCTTGAGCACCGCCAGCGCCCATCGCTTGATCACCGCCGGCTCGAGTGACAGCTTGCTTTTCTACGCCTTCTCTCCTGATGGCACGCTCAGCTTGCTGGATACCGAGCAGGACGGTGTCGCCGGTGTCACCGGCTTGGATGGCATCACCGATATGGATATCTCCAGCCGGCGAGTGGTCGTTTCCAGCGCCTCGCCAGGCGCGATCGTATCTCTCGAAATCGACGCTGATGGTCTGGGGCTGGGCTTCAAAGACGCTCAATTCGACGGTGATTCTTTTGGCGACTTCTTTCCCAATGCAGGCGCCATCGATATCCGGGGTGATCGCGCCTGGATCACCAGCGGGCCGACTGATCAAGGCACTGGCCTCAACTCTTTCCGCCTCAACAGCCTGGGCGACC
>JAOBYG010208860.1:0-10088 GCA_025403545.1 Epizoanthus stellaris
GTGTTTTTTGTAAAGCGCCTAGAGCCGACAGGTATAGGCGCTATATAAATACTTATTATTATTATTATTATTATTATTAAAGATTCAACTCCACAATTTCATGGCTTTTTCAGTAATTTATCATGGAACAATGCACATCACCTGTTCGTCAATTTACCTGTTGCCATGGCAAAATTAAGGAGAAGTGGATATAACCCACCCCTTCCCCACCTCTCCTGAGAGGGAAAAGGTGGAATATACCACCTGAGAGAGTGGGTTCAACATGTGACCAGCTGTCATGATAAATAATAGTGTACCCTTTCTATATGTACTATAATTATATAATTATTAATGATACTGCATTAATATCTGGGTTAGAAGGGGGATAAGACTTTCTCTACTGCCATCCCTGGAATTTATTTTCAGATGTAATTAGTAATGGCACACCCTATCCTTTTCACATGACAACTGTTTTTGTTATTGTCTTTCCAATTAAATTCTGCTTTTTTGCTGTCAGACCATTTCTGAAATTTTGGTTTAATTTTCAAACGAGGTTTTCCAGAATGGCAAATTTGTAATATTATGTGACATCATTGTTGAAATTACTAATTACTGCACCAAAATATTAATTGGGAGCTTGTAACAGTTATGATGAGGAAGTTAAAGGAGGGGGGGAGAGGCAGCCTATGAGAAGCTTGGCCCAGATACAGTTAAACACGGTTGCCATGGGTCAGGGAAAAAATAGTTTTTTCAAGGTCAGGGAAAGTCAGGGGATTTTGGATCAAGTCATGGAATTTCAAATTCCTTGTCAAATTCAGGGAAAAGTCAAGGAATTTATATTTTGGTTGTCAAATAGTGATTTAAAAAGTAAAATCTCTAAAAAAAAATGGGGGGAATGGCTCAGAAACTCATGACGTAGTTAGACGCTGAAAATGTATGCACACAACCACATCATGCATATTGCATGGTCAGTGAAGTGTATTTTTTGGTCAGGGAAACTCGGAATTTCTTTACCTGATTGGTGGCAACCGTGTTAAATTCAGTGGGATACCACCTGTGTAGTAGTTAATATAAATTATTTTTTATCAATAAGGGTTTTCAACTGATGGTGAGTTTAACTCTCTGCGAACAATGGGAAGCAAGAGACCCATTTCTGTGATTCAGCTGATGATGGATGCAAAGAACAGAGCTCGTGGTATGCCAGCAAGGGTGATCAAAAGTTGTCTGAGACCAGTTAGAGGTTAGTCTTAGAAACAAATTATAATGAACAAATTCCTGTGTTGATCCTCCTTCCCAACCCTAAATAAACTTATTATTTACATTGAACAAAGTTAAGACAATATTCAGAAGTATCAATTGTAGGTGCAGTAGGAAACTTTCAAACCGTTTCAAAATTTGGTAATTGTGACAACTTAATGTTTGAAGCCTGTTTCAGTACTAGTGTATGATATTAATGTGTATTGTAATATGTAACACCATAATAAACCTCTTTAAAACTCTTAGACTCTACTCTCTATGAGCACACCAAGAACTTGCATTTTTAAATTGAAATGCGACCTGCTTTTCCGTACATGATCTTGCTGGAAAAAGTTGGGAATGAAACTCGACAGTAAAGCTGCTTTGTTTTAAATTTTGGTGTGGCTAGTGCCTAATTTGTTCAACAAGAAAGGAAAAATAACATACATTACTGCTGACAATATTTATCAAGTCTAATAAACTAATAATTTTTACGGCCTTTACTGTCAGGTAATGATGGCAACATACATCCAATTCAAGCTCATGAGGCTGTACCCTTAGAGGATATTAAATGGTTACATGACTTCATGCAAGATTCTAGGCCTGGTGGAATGCCATTCAACCAAGTTATCTTCATCCTGAGGAGGAAATAGTTTCCTTTCTTCTATGATCCACATCCCTGGGTAAAAGGTATTAAATAATTACATGTAACTAAAGAATGAACAGCCCTGTTCAAGAACACCATGCATACCTTTTGGTCAACTTTCTCCTATCCCTTCTGTGATCAGTTCAATTCTCACCATGTTTCACTAGTCTAATATTTGTTTTTATCATATTAACAATAAATGAACCAAAAAAAGGGAGTTGAAGGTTTCCGAGTTGTCTATAGCAGCCGGCAATTGGCAAATACAACTGGCCACTTTAGTGATTTTTGCCACCTACTTTATTTACATTTCTGGAAAAAAGTAACTTTAGGTCTCTTTTTTTATATTTGGCATCTGCTTCAGAAACTAGGGACAACCCTGAATTATTATAATTATTATTATTGTTAACATTGCAGGAAAGGATGAAACAGAGAATGATTATCTGAAGTCCCTGATGGCCGATTATTTGTACCGTAAGTCTGTTTTGGATTACACAGCAAATGGAGTCAACTTTAAAGAACATCTCTACGTTCCTGAGATAGATGAGAAAACTGGAGAGCAGTTTCACGAAAGAGAAGATCATAATCATGTACTGAAGAGAATAACTGCATGTACCAGAACTAGCGGCATCCCAGATGTGGATTTAAGAGCATTTGTAGAGTGCTTAAATGCCCCAGACAGTGGCCTGACATACACAGCCTTGACTGGACAGCATAAACAGTTTGTACCTGACTGTGAACGAATGTTTTCTAAAGGAGTCCTACAGTTCATGGAAATAAATCATCCAAGTGAAGCCAGGTTTGTCAGAGTGGTGCTTAACTGGCACAAAGCTAGTGATGGTCGCGGCCTGAGTGAAGACACAAGAAGGCAGTATAACATGGCTATGCTGGATTATATTTTGGAGGATTGGATGCCATGGTATTGATTCACGAGAGACTATTCAATTATGGATGTAAACAGGTAAAGAACCTTATTCCAATTCCAATTGTCAGTTTTGCAGCTGGGTTTCCTCGGGCATTGGGTAGGGAGGGGTGGGGCTGCATGGGGGGAAGCGTGTTGGAAATGTTCAGAAATTAAAATTTCTTTCTTGGAAAGTTGTTTAATACATACTGTTATTGTTTAAGCACTGTCTCAAATTATATTTTCTCATAAACATAAATGCTATGGGACCATATTTCAATTTGCAGGCCAATTAAGGGAATCAAAGGGCTGACAAGGGAGGTTATTGTTGCATTGGTTGCAAACATTGAAAGCCAAGAATTGAGGAGAATTGGCTACATGGCAAGGCAGCTTCCTCCAGAACACCCAAGAGCTTCAGCAACCGACGATCTGGAGGGATTCTTTGCCATCCTTCATCTACTTATTGGGCTCCTTGAGAGCTACAGGAAGATTGAGCAGGAGTTTGTAAAGAGAGCAGACCCGGATGTACCGTTTTATTACTGGACTGGAGTCAATGAAAGGTTTGAAGTGGGGCCTCTTAAATCATTTAATGAGCCGAGTGAGGAGAAACCAGAGCGCCTACACCAAGTCCGCATCTTCCGTAGAGCTGATCCTGGAGTTTTTGTTGCAAACAGAGCTTCAATTCCCCAGCGAGGTAGCCTGACTGTACGAGCACAGTTTCATGTTGAGCCTGAGAGACTTCCACCACGAGTACTCTAACCTCACTGTAACTCTCACATATTTGTTTTTGTCACTAATGCAACCCCATCTTTGTATACACTACAGTTATGAAATCCAGTTGAGGTGGCTCATACCTGTTTTCTGTTTTTCTCTGTTATTGTATTTAGCAAATAGTTTCTCGTGTATTCAGACAGTTTACTGTTTACTAACAGTTGATAATTGGTGATGGTTGGATGACTCTAACATATCAACAATTGCACTCTGACTCATATTGTAATTATGGTTTCCATGGCAACCCTACAAAACCGCAATCTATTTATTATTGCTTTATTATTATTACTTGTGAGAATTTCTTTTTTTAATTCAGAAATCAGATGGTGCCAAAATGTGTTAACAGAATGTTTTAAGAATTATATATAAAAAACAAAAAATGGGGTCACTGAATCAGTTTTGTGTAAAATACACTTGAATATTAAAATTAGGATGCAGTTGAGGCCTGTAGGGTTGCCATAGAAACCAATTACAGTATGAGTGCAATTACTGATATGTTGAAGGGTTGTTATACCTGTTAGCAAACCGTCAGGATACATGAGTAAACCGTTTGCTAAATATAATGACACAGTAAAATGGAATGGAATGATGTGTACACATAATATTTAATCAAGGAAATACTGTTAATTACATGCATGTAGGTTTGATACATTCCTTTCTTATTTCACATGACGTGCTGCAGCAGTAACAAAAGGCTCCCATTCACCATTTCTTGTGATCAGTATATTCATATAAAATCCAATCCGGAGCCATTGTGTCTGAAACTTAATTTTTCCAATGGTCACCTTGATGATTTTGTTGCTATTCAAGAGTGGGTGTATATATTTTGTAAGCTCTCTTGCAATGTAGCCTACACGAAACTGGCCTTCTCCATAGTTCACTTTGACACAGATTGCCTCAGAATCTTTCTCATTGTCAGGTTCAGGCACTATATGTGCAGTGACAGATTCATCATTTTCACCTAATTTGATAAATGATTTTTTTAAGTGTTCTTGATATTCTGTGGTGTGGCACACACCAATAACTTTGAATGGTACTGTATGTGTGACATAGGGGATTTCATCTTCATCCTCAGTAAGATTCCTGTATTCATCGCTTGATAGATCAGTCTCAGATATATAGGAAAGGTCACTGAAGCTTGCCTGGCTCTCTTCTTCCCAACCACTTGGTAATTCTTTCTGAACTTCCCATTTCCACAGAACAATGTATGTCTTGTTGTCAATATCAATATTGCAACTGCTCCAGCATACAATGTCAGAAGTAGGCAAATCTGTAATTTCTTTCATGTCAGAAGTGTTCATTAAACCACTGCACTGTCTCCCATCAAGTTCAATTAAAACTTTGGTAAATGGTATATCCATTACTGGGAAACAAGGAATGGTCCAGATAATGTCATCCCCTTTTCCAATTAGCTTCAGCTTGCGACAATAATTTCGTGTCCGTGCAGTTTCTGAAGTGGTGGGTTCACCGGCAGATGTATAGCTTGGATCGTCTGAGTCGTCATCTGAAATTAAAAGAAATTGTTGTGATATAAAAATAAAAATGTTACATAAATGGTCATTCACAATTTATCAACATTTTCACAAGTGTAAAAACCATATTCTTTTTAGCTACCCCCAACCCTAAAGTTTACAGAAAAAATGTTTATTTTGCAAACAAATGGGAATTCTGTTCAGCATTTTCTAGCATTTTTAAAAGCATACACTGATATGTGGCCCCCTCACCAAAGTAAGCTTTCTGGTACGCTTGTAAAAATGTTGAAAATTGTAAACGACGCTCAACAGACAAAAATATTTATCCTTCTTAGCCTAAATGAGATAAACATCCCTGTCCTCCTTACATGGTCAGTTATAGTAATGAGAATAAAGGAACTAATCAGAAAAAGCAAATGTCATGAAGTGAGTTTTCAAATTCTCCTCACTTGCAGTTGTAACGAACTTTCAAACAGTTGATTTCAAATTTATCACATCTATTTATTCTGACTTGTTTTCATTGCATATGCCTCAAACAATATAGTAATATTAGACTAACCTTGATGAAGTGTTTTTTCCTCAGTTCTTTCTCCCCAGATGCTTCCAGGTCCCTATAAACAGAATTGTACATAGTTGCTTAAATTGGTTTGAGAAAAATTAAAATGATGATCCACAAGTATCAGTGACAGTTTTGCACATTAATTTTTAAAATTTCCTTAGATAGATGATTCTAGAAGAATTGGAGGAAAAGCCAGGCAAGTTATTGTAGTTGAGAAATAAGTGACCTGTGAAACTGAAGAACTAAATGAACGTTATTGTTGTGTAATTTTATAGTAGAAATGCCAGCAATCAGTTTATCAAATAAATTATGCAGTATTTAAAAAAGGACACGAACAATGCTACTGTACCTGTACACTATCCAGTGAGTAGTTATTCACTTTGTCGCCCGTGTCAGTGTCGATGTTGCCAAGGCACAAGTCAAGAATGTTGTGTGCTTGTCTAGTTTAGTGTTAAGTGCTTAAATAAAATTAATGTTGTAAATTCAGAATACATGCATATATTTGACATGCAGAGCAAATAAACTTGGAAAAGAATGTAAAGGATACAGATAGAAGTTGTCTTTGTTCTGAATCATGGCAGTTTGTGGGATAGCTGAAAGTGTTACTTCTAGCTGAGTCTTTGGGTCAAATACAGACTGATATAGAAATGTTTGATTCGCCATTGTGAACTTTGTAACATAATCAGCTGGTACAGCAATTGACCGTACACCTATCATTTGGGCCATACGTGGTAATGCCTGTAAGTACAGTATAAATATCTTGGTGAGGTCATGCAGGAAAAAATAATATTATATATGCACAAGAAACAATATGATGTGGTATGCATAGTCAGGGTTTACATTCAGTTTTGAAGTGCTCTGTATAATAAAGCACTGTTGCAGGAAGATAGATTGGACCACAGGCACCAATGGAAGGTCAGTAAATTATTTTAAGAAGAAATATTACTCAAATTTACTGACCCGCCATTGACATCTATGATTAGACTTTGCACAGAGGTATAATGAAAGCCTGGGTGTCGACATGACTTAAATCAAACTTCAATTATGGAACCAATACCTCTTCAATCTTTAAATTTGATTGGGCAAATTTCTGGATAAAAGTATGAGCCCTCTTTATTCCAATTCCTGCTATGTTGCTCAGATAGTCACAGCCTGTGATAATGCACATATATCGGAAGTACTCAAACTTGAAGTCACTGACATCCAGGCACTTGTGAATGTCCTTCCGTTTTATGACTTTGCACCTGCCATTAAGATCCAGCTTGTATATGACGTGTTTCAAATTGACATGAGAGCACGTTTGTGAGCACATATTGTATACTGATGTTGCTATTCAATTACCATAAGTCATTGGTTCAATTTTCATTTACCAAAAAAAGGGAAGTGGATAATGAATCACAACATATACAAGAGCTAGCTCACACTTGTAGTGCAAGCATAAGTGGGAGCTACATATACATGTCTGATGTAATTATAAATGTGATACTAAGTAAGTGCCACTAATTACATAATGATCAGTACACCTGTGAGTCTGTGTATGTCATGCATTTATGCTTGCATCTAAAGTGTGAACTAGTCAAACAAAATTAATAAACTCACTTTAGAACATCTCGGTAGATTTTCTAGATAATGTGCTGGTACAAACTTAACAATTATTTTGACTGGTGGGGACTTAAACTTTGAGAAAATGTGATAAAACTGCAAATATTTATAGGGTTATGGAACCAGGTAAGGGTCCACTCATTAGAGGGGGAGGGCTGGTGCAAAATCGGGGAGGGCAAACTTTTTGCTGTGCAGCTTCAGGGGGGGGGGAACATTTTGAGCAGTAGAAAGGGGAATGGTCATCAATTTTTTAGTAGTAGTAGTAGTAGTAATAGCAGTACCAGTAGTAGTAGTTGCAGTTGGCAGCATACCAAACAACCTTGGGAAATGGAGAGATTAACTATAAGAAAGTATTTTCTGGTATGTGACAATATGTGAAAATACACCCAAAAGGAAGTAAATGCTACTTCAGTGAATGTAAACCACCCCCTTGCTACAACATTTAACCCCTATAACTTATGTTGAATTCTCACCCCCCTTAAAATTCTGAATCTGCCCCTGGTCAGATCCAGTGAGAAAACCATGCCTGAATTGGTTTGAAACACTCGCCTATCACTGGCATGCACCGAGATACAAATTATGGTACCGGTTGATACCCTACTTTATAAACATTAAATTTTACAAAAATATGACTTTTTGTGGGTGGGGGGTGACATCTTCTTGTGCAGTCTCCAAGGGTAAAGCCCCCCAAAATGTGCACTTAACTTTGTGGGAGGGTCAGTGAAAATCTATATCTTTAATTGACGACCAGTCCATATACATGTACCTCTTTGCAACCAAATGCAAGTAAGTCAGAATCTTCGGTGATGATCCCTTGGATTGCACCTTGTATTTCCAAATATGCCAGTTGTGCATCTGCCTCAAATGGGGCAACAACGTATTCAACACCCATCCTCTTCAAATTCTGGAAAAAGACATAGCAAGGAGTTATTTGTATTTGATAAAAGAGACTAAAATAAAGCGAAAGCCCAAAGGGACTCCACCTGTTTGGTTTGGGCCATTCTTATTACAAATTATGAACCATTTAAATAGTAAATGCAAATTATGATATCGGGGCAGAAAATTTCGAATTAACCATATAGGGCTATAAAACGTATCAACACGTTTGGAGCTGAGGGTATTTTACATCTAGCTTCATTTACCAAGTTTTCAACAAACCTCTATTAGTAGTTGAACCATACTGGACGTGACTTTCATAGCCTTTTGAAATAACCTAACGGCCTCCACTCTTTCACCAGAATTCCAAAGTTCTTTAGCCTTTTCTAATGATTCCCCTCTTATCCTGAAAATAATACGAACAGCAATCAGCACTGTTTCAAATAATGATATACTTAATAGTTCTATAATTTTCACTGATGTTATAAAAGCAGTCATTGTGTTTGAAACAATATTCAGTTCATTATGTGGCATGAGTGTTTTTGTTATCTTTGTTGTTTTCCGTCATAAAAGTTTTGATTACGTTTTTGTCTTGTTTATTTCCACTTATTTCGATACTCCGGTTCGCCTAAAATAATATCGCAAAAAAGGGAAAACCTAATAGTATTTTAAAAAGTGTGATGAGACATACCTCGCGCGATCGCTATTCACATGTCTCTTCGCAGGCAACTTCTTCCCATCCATCACGACAATTGGCTTTATACCGTGATTTCGCAGCATGGATATAATTTCTAACGTGTAGTTCACAAACCTATAAATAAAATAAACCCGCTTAGAAGGTGTGATTGTATTTTATTTTATTTTAAACAAAATACAGTTCAGCTAGCTAGTCTCCGCGTGTCAACAAAGCAAGTAATGAAGTATTAAGCAGTGGCGCGAGTTCGCGACTTGAATGGCATCTATCTTGAGACAGGCAAATAATAAAGCCGGGAATAAAATATTTGCATTAACAACAGTCAAAGTATTACTTACTCGGTTGTAGGTAATCCAAGACCTAGTTTTGCGGCACAGGAATAAGCTCCCTTGTATAGTAAACAAGAAGAGTCGATCCCCAGAGTCTTCCCGCGATATTCTTCAATTCTTGAGTCAGTTGTTATTCCATTCAGAAATCCAAGGAGTCCCTTGATTCCCATCAGTGCTGACCGGGAGTAACTCTGACTACAAATATGTCTCACAAGATAAAAAGGAACAAGAACAAGAAACCCAGATTCAAACAAACTTCACGAACGCAGCTCACGGCATTGACGGAAAGGTCACGGCAGGTCAAGTCAACACGCGCAGAGCTCGGAGCTCTTCACAGCTCGGCGGTCAGATGCAAATGAGCGCGACGAAACGAATTTCCGAAATTCCTCCCATGATCCTTCGCGAACCGTGACCAAACTCCTCTGCACTACTCCAAAGCCCGAAAACGCTTCTGATTGGTCAATTTCTGTCTCGTACCCAGGCTGCCGGACTGCGTAGTGAATGAGGGGGCTTTGGCGCGCGGATGGCCCTGGGAACGAGGTTGATGACCACGAGCACACAGTCACTCGAGGACAGGTCTAGCTGGAAGTCTGCATGCAGAATTCTTTGCAAATGCTTCAATGAATAGCCAACTTTGAACGATGTCAGGCCAGGAATCAAGAAATAATTGTTTTAACGTGAATCTGGATCAACAGGAGAAAAGAAAAAGGAACTTAGCACCAGGTAAATTATGAACAGGTTGACTTTGTAAATGAAACTTTGTTCGAACGCTCACTCGTGACACTGTCAGTTTTTGGTTTATATGGATTTACAAATAAGAGAATTCACTCACGTTGTCTTCTTGTTTCTTTAGTTTTAGGCAGAAGTTCAATCCTTTATTTGTGGAGTACGGTGGCCCACAACTGTCACGGCAAAAGCAAATTGTCCAGGACAAAAGCAAAATCACTCATCGCAAAAGCAAACAGCTCATGTCAAAAGCAAATTGCTCACGTCAAAAGCAAATTCATCATGTCAAAAGCAAATTGC
>JAOBYG010208971.1:0-10088 GCA_025403545.1 Epizoanthus stellaris
CCCCACTCTCGTTCATTATCATTGTATTTTAAAGAGTGGAGCCTGACACTGCAACCCAAACACGTCACATTTCAAGATGGCGGCGCGCAGGAAATTCAAACGAGCCAAATAGCCTCACAAAGTCCCGATTTTCACTCTTATGGGACAAAATTATCGCTTTTCTACAATGTAAATGGCCTATAATTTATGTTCAATGAACATTTTGGGCGCCACTTGTTAAAACAGCCGAGGATCCCTTTAAACTTCATAAGAGGAGGGGCCTTAGGGATTCTAAAAATATCGACCAATCAGTGAGCTTCAAGTTAATTGGAACGTCTGATTCGCGTGCGGCGGTGAAACCAGATACCGATAGTGGAAACGGCGGTTATTAATAGGTCCCGAGCCTGGTCTTGGCCACTTATTGTGAGGAGGGAACTTTACCGTTTTCAACATATAATAAACTCCTTTATTTCTAGTTTCTGTGGATCAAGGTTTGATTTGCAAACCTAAAGAAGGGGAGGAAAGTATAAGGTGTTTTATTTTATCCAAGCACTCTTTTCTTCCCAGGAAGGACCAGTGCGCAATCTAGTTAACAGATAGTATTGTTGTACATAAATGACTTGTGTAACGGTTATCAAATACGTCCGTTTCGCAAGTATTGAAGAATTGTGTATTCGATTCTATAAAATCAAAGCTGCCTGGTCTGTGTATGATTTATAATATATCTTTCGTCCTTACCAATGTAGCTTATAAGATCTAACGAGAATCTTATTTTGTCTTACGTTTATTGTTAAAAGGTGCTTGATTGAATGCTGTATGCTGTGTTTACCATATTTACATATGAAAAATGATGCTTAATGTTAATTTTATTGTGAAAGCTCACTCTTTGAGCGGATTTAGAATACTGTTAAAAGCATAGCCAAACATGCGATTTGGATAATGACGTTGTTGTCAATGGAAAAATAAATATTTATTTTCTTTGCAATGGACTACAAGTAACGAGAGTCTTTCAAAAGACCGAATGTTTGTCTTCCATTTGTCATTATTAAAAACATATGTCCCTCTTTGGCTTTGTTGTTAGATATAACATGGTCATGATTATATTAATGACTTCTCTATTCCATCAGATGCTATCTCGATTTTTCAAAACAGTCCGCATTGTTATGTTAAGCTTTGCCCTTGTGACAAATAAACTCACTGCTAAGATATCACATGTAACAGAATACGACAGTCGCTCAATTGAATTAATAGTAACTTTAGCACCAGGTGTAGAAAGTAAACAAAAGATATCCTGGTTTTTTTCATTTCGTCCATTCATTTACACCCTTCAACCCCCTTGTTATTTTCTACAAGAAACACCCCAAAACAACGAAAACGACTTTGTAGCCACATACATTCCTTATTCGTATAATCTCTTCGTTGAAGTTGCAATCAAATACTGTCCATTTAATATCCAATAATTCCTGTTAATAAAATGAATGCTATGTTATTGAGATATTCCGTTGAAACCCACAAGATGTGTGGTGTCGTTTTGAGTTCCTAAGGCCTGTAAAAAAGACAGCGCTCCTCTCATGTGCCGAACCTAATTGATGAATTAGTTATACGCAGAAGAGCGACGTCTGAAGTATTTTGGTTCTGCAGTGTGAATTTGGTGCGGTAGACGAGGTTAAGTCCACTAGACCTTTTGCTCTGACGAAGGGCTAGTGCTCGAAACGTCAGCTGAAACCTTTCACCCTCACGGCGAAAAACATAACATATCAACTTTTAGTTGATCAATCCCATCATTAGGTCCACTAGAGGTTGTCGCATTATAATATATGCGACATTGGGGCAGCAGCTGGTTCATACGGCGCTCTGCTTATGTGCCGAACCTAACAATTCTATTTAGAACGTTGTAGATGCTTTAAAACCCTGAAGAGAGACATTATTTGAGGGACATTTTGATTTATGACGCCTTGTTTTTGTTCTACAGTAGAAAATTCTGTTGAAGCTCTGGCGAAACTCCGAGCTGAATGACGCGTATGCAATGGGAATTGCGAGTCCACCAAAGCACAACAAAATGATGGCGACTATCCTATAAGCTAGATACAGGTTATAGTTTGTCGCAAAAATGCTGAAAGCTTCAAGTGCGGTACCTGCCGCGAATGGAAGCCATGTAAGAACAAAAAGCAACAGTACGGTAACAGACATTTGTACGATCTTCACCTTCGATCTTTCTCTGCTGCTTGAGTTTGATGGGAATTTCTTGCGTCTTCGCCAAATTACGCGAGCAATACGGACATAGCAAAATGCTGATATTAGTAATGGACCGACAAAACCTGTTACAATGTATGTTACGGAGAATAGTTTTGGAGATAGCCCTTCTTTAGAGCTACAGATGTACTTGTATTCTGTACTATTTGTTTCATTGCCCGCAGTAGCATCGTTCTGTTCCAATATTTGCTGTGTGATCATCTGTGGCAAGGACAACACAATACCAACACCCCAGGCAAAATAAGGTGCTCTCTTTCTAAATATTGCTGAAGTTCTTATAGCTTTGAAAGGATGCACAATATTTGAATAGCGGTCCAAGGCAATTGCTGTCAGAAGCACGAATGCTACATGGTCAGTTATTGTCCGCAAGTAGTGCACTAACTCGCAGTAGAGCCGGCGGTTTTTAAAGTCGTCCAGCGTTTCTATTGTCAGAATTAGAAAGAAAAGCCAAGCCTTTGTAATCTGCGGAAAATTAAGGTGTAAAACCAACCAGAATGGACCGTTTCGAAGCTGCGCATTACGATAAATGGCCAGCACAGCTCCAATCGGAAACACACTTTGAGACGCAACACAAAAAATATCGCAGCTCCATAATGAAAGAAAGTCAGTTTGCAGGCTCATCTTGTGTTTCTGCTTCAAAATGTGATTAAAGGTTTTCTAAGTTCGAAGTCCGTTCTACCCCGGGCTGATGGACTGCCGTTTCTTGTTTGTTCGTGTTTGCGTTTACGCGATATTTTGCCTTGTGCATGTGTAGACAGGTCACGAGCTGAGCTTGTGCTGGGTGATTGATTATTTTCTTGCTTTTAAAATAACGTGGTAGAATATTTAACAAAATTCTATTGAATACATTGACAGAGATTCAATTTACTTTGCTAACAGTTTGTATAATATCGAAGGTTTGTTTGCTAAGACAACAATACAATTTCACTGAAAATCAGCTGGAAACAAGTATTTATATAATGATGTTTTTCTTTTTTAATACACTTGCACAAAAAATTCATTATACTCTCTGGCTTTGTGTCTCTCTGTCTCTGTCTCTGTCTGTGTCTGTCTGTCTGTCTTTCTCTCAGAGATAGCGGTCATACAACGTTTTAGGACTGAAATCATATAATTGATCAAGCTACAACTTTAGTCGTCCATAAGTGATAAGAAAACGATGTCTGAAACAGCTGGATATTTCTCAAAACAACCAGAAAGCCAAGCAAAAAATAATAATGACTGTATTTTGTTGTACGGTTTGGAACTTCACAATAATAAAGACAAAAGTTGCGATTGCTTTCCATTTGTCGGGTCTGGACTGGGGATCGGGAAAGGCCAAGGCGCGCGCGAGCATTTTTCTCCGCCAAAACTCACCAAATTCCCGCGGCTCTAATCCATGAGCAGGGCCAGTCTGGCCAGAACCAGTTCCGATAGTTGTCGCGTTCCATTTGAGAACTGACCGGTCGAGAGGGCCAGACCCGACAAATGTAAAGCGCCCTAAGTCTGGTCGCCTTAAACATGTGGGCAAAAACAAAAAGTGTGGCCATTCAAATGGAAGTAACTCATATCAAGTGTCAAGTACATTATCAGGTTGAAATATGTTATTTTTACACTTTGCTAACGTGTGAATAGATTATAGAGAGGCGAGAAGGGGGAAGAAAAGAGGGCGTTGCATTGTGAAGGGCGGACAAGTCAACTGCCTCCAATAGTGCGCTTGGTCCAAATCCTGTCTTTAGTTTGGTCGCTATCAATTTTCCTTTCATATTAAAATGCCAATTATTATGACCATACTTCATACGTTCTTGTGACTTTATTGGCATTTTTCATTTTGCCCAGCTATATCAGTAAACGGCGCAATTGAAATGGCTTCTTTACAGTAACTGTATCATGCATGCACTTTATCTTGCATGTGCCAGTTTTACCATGTTAAATTGTACTCATAAAGAACTTCCATTAGAACAAATTATCATTATTCAGTTCTCGGGTAATTTTACATTATGATCTTCAGCAAAATTGCAGACTGAATAATGTCAGAACTATAACATTTTATTTTTTGCAATCTATTCACATTTCCTTTCGCCAGTACTGTTGCTCCTTGGCTGCGTCCTGGCATGTGGTTTTAAAAAAAGACTATTGACAAGAAGTTACGATGATGATGATGATAGATAATGATGATGATGATGATGATGATGATGATGATGATGATAGATAATGATAATGATAATGATAATGATAATGATAATGATAATAATAATAATAGTACAGTTTTGTAAGCAACCAACCAATATATATGGGCTTAATGCTACTAAAATGTAATATAGGATGTAACGTAGAATACCAACTATATATAAGAAGATATACAGTGTCGATGGACTCATCATATTATATCACGTGGATTACAAGCATAGGATATATTGTCTTTTGATAATTCTTCTCAGTTATGCTAAAAGTGCGGTTAGAACTAGGAGCAGCTTACGGTTCCAACTGACCGTAACTTGTGACTGTTGGTGCTTATTTGCAAATATCGAGTCAGTGATGGGCGTTAATGAGGTTATTTCTAACCTTTAACTATGTCCCAACCTGGGTGGATAAGATTGCGGTTTAAATTCGTAACTCTTTCTCTTAAAGTTACAGGAAAACAACTTCTTGAATCCCATTCTAAACTCGGAACTAAAACATGCGTAGACAAATGGGATTATCATCCCTCCTAAGTACAACTGGCCACTGCTGATATCAGATACAAGAGATGTACGTTATTGAAACCTTCAAATACACTGTGTGCCTCAAGAATTGAGTTCATTGCAAACGGAGTCCATGTAAATATAAAGACAAGAAGCACGGTGACAGACATTTTTGCAATCTTCACCTTTGATTTTTGACTTGTTTTGAAGCTTGAAGGAATATTTTTGCGCCTTCTCCAAATCACACGAGCGATGCTAATGTAGCAAAACGCTGATATCAAAACTGGATCGACAAAACCTACCAAGACATATCCTGCTGTAATTGCCGTCCTGTTTGAAACTACACACAAACTCTCTCTTGTTAGACCCACTTCTCGTTTTCTTAGTTATTTTTAGTGTCTCAACGCCAAAAACTATCGGAAAAGATAAGAAAACGGCTACAATCCAAACAATGAAAGGAGCTCTTTTCCTGAACTTCACTGAAGATACCATGGCTTTCAGAGGATGAACAATGTTATAATACCGATCCACCGCAGCGACTGTCAAGAGCGCAAACGCTGTATAGTCGGTGACTGACCACGAATACTTCCCCAACTTGCAAAGAATTCCTTTCTTTGGAACTGTTATTGCTGATAGAATCATGACGAGAACAATTAACCAAGCTTTTGCAATATGAACATAAGTCAGATGTAAAATCAGCGAGAATGGGCCATTTCGAAGTTGGCCGCTCCGACGAATCGTTAGTATCACTCCAACCTGAATCGCACTCCCCACTGCTATCAGTACAATAACGAGGCACCAAACTGCCAACTTATTTGAAATCTTAAGATGCCTTTGTTTTCCTCAGTCTATACGTATAACAACATTTCATAAGATAGTGACTCGCTCATAAATACTCTATTTGATATGCTGGTACTATCAGCTGGAGTTTCAAATTAAATCTAATTCAAAACATGTTCAACGTTGTCGGTATTATGTACTTTGACAATTTTTAATTTAAAATTCTTCAGAACTCGGAGTTGTTATGAACATGTTTACAGTAGCTTCATCATGCATTAACGGAGAAAACAGTGGCAGATGGAAGTCTATACTAAACATGATAGCATTATCTACTTTGTTGATTTTAATTTGAACATCGAACAATAAATAATTAAGATCTTGTATATATATAAATATACTTTCTTGACTAGATTTTGCTACAATGGACTGTTTGGTTCAGTACTGTGTGGACACAGCTATAAAATTGTAATCAGTGAATAAGGCCGGCACTGAACACAAACAAATCATTTGAAATTTCCTTTCCATTTACTGCCGAAACAAAGCATTTTATAACTCTAGATTGAAGAAATAATAAACTTGGGGAAATTAAAAGGCACAAAACTGCATGATTTCTTATTAATATTGAATATTTTGTTTTCCATTTGACGTTCTTTTCTTTCTGACAAATCCTATGTTGTAATCTGCTCACCAGGAAGTGACAAGCCCACTTTGAGGACTACATCGATAGATAACATTATGTTATAACCGAAATTATTTTCAAAGAATCAGTTCTGAGAATAAAATTCACTTGGGGGGAATTCTGACCTTATATATTGCATTGAAGAACTACTATAACTTTTTGGTCAGTTTTGGGTCCTTAAAACTTTACAGAGACTGATGAGTGGAATTTCCTGACCAGTCAATAAAATCAGGATATAGTAGTAATAATAATAATAATAATAATAATAATAATAATAATAATATAACAATATTAATAATTACAATATATATTATACCGGTAATAATACTAACAAGATATTAACATAATACGACTCAAGTCATGCAGTTGGGCTGTACAATAACTGTTATATCTATATACATTGATTTTGTAAAAGTTTATACATATTTTTTCAAGCGCCATAAATATTACTTATTAAAGAAATTCGTCTGCAACTTCAATGCGCGACAACACCTGCACGCATTTCCACCCGATTCGAAACTGATTTTAAAGCAAAACAAACATATTCCTTTTGCTTCTTGCAATATGAGATCGTATTGTTAAATTACAATTATTAATAATTTCATACTGTGTTTACGTATACTTTAGTTCCCTGTCAGCTTGACGATAGGATGTTTGTTGAATTGATGAAAATTCCTCTCAGTCCGCTAGCAGATGTATTATTTTCAATTTCAAAATAAAAGATCCTAGTTTTCAAAACACCTTTTCTACTCTGTTTTCCCCAAGATAGGCTTGCGAACAAGCTCTCCGGATAGAAGAAAGGAAATTGAAAATGCCCGCCGGAGTAAGTTTAAAGGGGCGTTGTCGAGGTTGTTTTGTCATATTTTCCTAAATATGGCCAGAATTTACTTTAATCAGGATTAAATATCTTCAAATGGGGAAAAAAAACATCGCCAAAAGTGTTAGAATAAAGTTTAGAATAATAAATCATAGCAAATAGCCTAAACCATAGAAAGGGCGCGGTCTTCATTTCTGAACACCATGTACCGAAATAAACTTTGATGATTCCTGTACAACTTGTTCTGTTTTGCATTTTATAATACAGTGGTCTCCCGTTATCTCGAACTCTCTGGGGAAACGAAAAAATGTTCGAGATAATGGGAGTTCGAAATAACGGGAGATCCCGAAAATGTCGTAATTTTTTTGAAAGAATAACTGTTGCAGTAATTTTCCAGCCATAACATTTAATTTTTAATTTAATATTTCAACTTATTTTTTACCATTTTAACCAAGACAAATATGATACAGCCACTAGAGCCGTCTAAATTCACTATTTTTAAAAAGACTGGTTCGTTTTCCAGCATCATTTCATTGTTTACCGCTTTTAGTGGGTCATCGTTAACGTTAATTCGAGATAATAAAAAAATAAAAAAAGAAGGTAAATTTAAGTAAATTTAGGTCAAGAGAAATGAATTTTTTTCGAGATAACGGTTGAGTCGAGATAACCGAGTTGGTAAACCCATGACCCATGGTAAATTACAGAAAAACAGTGGACCAAATCCAAGGGAAACAGGTTTGTGTTCGAGATAACGAGAGAGTCGAGATAACCGGATTCGAGATAACAGGGGACTACTGTATTTTCATTGAACTTAGTTGCTTTTTTGATAACAATTGACCATATTTCACAGAAATGGGGCGATATTTCGTTGTTTCGGCCTGGCAGTGCCCGTTTAATCGTAAGCTATGAGGTGCATACCTTTCGATAATTTGTCTTTCTCTTTTCCAGTGAAAATATTACTGATCTTGAGTTTTCCAAACACACAATCAGAACTTCAAATCAAAAGTAAACAAACTTACATAATACATACGTTGTCACTATTCAGTTGTACAGCACTTGAGACATTTCGCTTGCAACTTTAATGAAACGTAGCAAAACATTTTTTTATATCAGTCATTCTCATTTAAACCATGAATATTGTCATATTTTAGGGCACTTCACATGCTATTTTAAAACTTTTCAAATGAACATTGTTCACTTTCTCAGGCTTGAGATAAAGATGACTACTGTTTGTATTACGCTTAAAACGGAAAATTGTTTTAAAACTGGCTCGAAATTCTGGACTGAAAGAAGCATATACAAATGGGATTATAATCCCACCCAAGAAAACTAAATTGGTTGCAGTTATCATATAAATGATATGCGCCTCACTGAAAATCTCCACAATGTTGAATACCTCGAAGATAACGCCTATAGCAAATGGCATCCATGTCACCTCACCCAGTAGCAGAACGGTAACAGCCATTTTCACAATTTTCAACTTTGATTTTTGCTGATTACTGAAAGCGGTGGATGGAAATGTCTTGCGTCTTGTCCAAATCACGTGAGCAATACGCGCATAGCAGAACGCTGACACCAAAAATGGACCGAGAAACCCCGTGCAAACGAACGTTACAAACGATATCTTTCCGAGATCTCCAACATTCGCAGTACAAGCATAGTTTGTTTTGTTTTGGATTTGGTCTTTGTGGTTTGATTCTATTTCATTTATGCCAACCGCGAAGATAACAGGCAGAGACAAAACTACGCCGAGAAAACAAGCCACGAAGGGAGCTCTTTTTCTGAATGCTTCAGAAATTGTCACTGCTTTAAGAGGATGAACAATGCTCAGATAACGGTCCACGGCGATGGCCGTCAGGAGCACAAACGCCGCGTGATCAGTTGCCAGCCACAAGAACATCCACGTCTTGCAAAGGATATCATTGTTTGGCATCAGAAATGAGGCGACCACTACCGGAGTGAACCACCACTCCTTTGCCAATTGGACGTAAGTAAGATTGGAAATCAGCGAGAATGGACCATTTCGGATTCGTGGGTTCCTTTTAATTGCCAGTACAACTGCGATCTGACACACGGTCCCCGTAACTACAAGCAATCCATTGGAGAACAAGGAGTATTGATACATGCTTTTGAACTCCATTTTCCGCTGTCAGTAGATCAGTTCAAATTTAAAATACCCGAGTAGCTGATAGAATGCACAAGTCCTTGTCCTTGAAGCAGTCAACCGATCTGCACTGAATTTGTTTTTGCTATTCCGACAGATGATCTATAAGCGAAGCTTTACATGACGTCACTCTACAAACAAGGCATCGTGCATCTGGATTCGTGAATTTAAATATTTCGCTTTGATATTAGAAACTGTACCGTACAAACGCCAACTTCTCTACGATACGGCAAAATGTTTTTATAGTTCTTCAGAAAATCTTTTTCTGGGGTTTTCTTACTATGATTGTCATGGTTATAGAAGTTATTTTGGGCACCGACTGTTCACGCAGAAAACTAGTAGAAGCCACTTGCTTCTTTCTCATTTCAATTTTATAACCGACTTACTAGAAATTTTGAAAATTGTGGCAACAAGAACAATCACCACAATCGTTGCGACACAAGTTGCTCCAGTTGCGACACCGAAGTTGCTGCAATGGTTGCGATACAAGTTGCTATAATAAAATTATTATTATTATTATTTTAATAGCAATATCCACCAGGTGGCTCTTCCAATGCAAAATACTAAATACAAAGTTAATTACAATATAATCAAAACGATACTAAATATAATTTACAATTTATAAAATTGCACTTAATTAAACCTAAGGTAAAAGGGTAAAAACTAGGGGATCGAGAGACTTAAAAAAAGGGATTTATTATGTGTTAAAAGCTGAGTTAAAAATATATACTCTATAGTAAAAGCTAAGCTACGGGG
>JAOBYG010209082.1:0-10085 GCA_025403545.1 Epizoanthus stellaris
CCCGGGGTCGGTCTTCGGCCTCTGACGGTCTTGGGCATTCTGCTCGCCGCCTCGCTCGAGCCTCGGCCAGCGCTCGATGGCCCCTTATGTCGCTGGCTCTTTTCTTATCGGCAGGAGTTCCATGGCGAGCTGGTGACCTGGCTGCGAGACGTGCTGGACGGCGTGCCCGCGGCCGGACTCAACCCCCTTCTCGGTCTGCCGCGCGAGCTTTCGGGCCCTGAGTATTGGCATTGCATGGTCTGTCCGCCCCTAGGAGCCCCGGCAGCGGGAGGCCAGCGTCCTGGCAGCGATCCGCTGGCAGAAGCAACGTGGAGCTTTCAGGCTGCGATCGAGGCACCGTTGGCCTTGACCGACGCTGGTGGCGCGCCGCGCTATCGCTATCGTTTCGCCGACGCTGGGGCCGCACGCCTCGCCCGGGCTTTTGCCATGGCCCGCAAACAGCGCCCTGATGCGGCGCTGACACCGGAGCTGCAGGTGGTGCTGGCCCATCTGCTGGCGGGCGCCCGAGCCGCGTCGGGCGAAGCGGTGATCGAAGTGCCCGAGGATCCCGGCAAGCTGATCGACGAGGCGCTCGAGGATCACCTGCGTCGAGCCCTGGAGGCGGCATTTCCCGCCGGCCGCAAAGGCGCGAGAGCAGCGGAGGCGACCGGACGAGCGCGGGCGCTGCTGGCCCTTTGCGAGCTCGCCGTCGGCACTGGCGAGCGTCGCCGGGAAGGATTGCCGGCGGCTGAGCTCGGGCGTGGGATCGGCGCTGACGGCGACAAGATCCTGGAGAAGCTGGCGACCGCCCAGACCCGGCTGGTCGTGCGCCGCCAGACCACCAGCGGCTTGCGCTATGTGCTGTCTCACGATCGCATGGCGGAGGTGGTCGTACGCGTGGTGGAGCGGCGAGGCGGTCATGGTCGTCTCAAGGTCGACGCCGAGTTGATCGGCCTGAGAAGGCTGGTTGCGCTCGAGAGCGCGCTCTTCGCTTCGGAAGGTAGAGCATCGCGGCTAGCGCGGCAGCATGCTGTGAAGATCGCCGCCCATGCCGAGGCGCTGCTGTGGGACGAGCAGCGCCGCTCCTGGTGGTCGGCCTGCCAGAACCAGCAGCGCGCTGAGCGTCGACGACGGGCCGCCAGGTGGGCAGCGGCGGTGCTCCTGATGGTGGTGGTCGGCCTGGTCGTGGCGGACCGCGCGCGAGCGTGGGCTGAGCATCGAACGCTGCTCGAGCAGGTCTCCGAAGGTGAACCGGACATCGCGCTCCAGGCCCTGGTGCGTCTGGTCGCCGTATCGCCGGCCGACGGTGAGCTGCTGCGCGCTGCTTTGCGCCAGCGGCAGGTACCGTCGGATCTTCTCGCGCGCGGTCTCGTAGGGCTCAGCGAGCAGGTGCGCGGTGACGCGGTATTGGCGGTGGTCGAGCTGATGTTGCCGATGGTCGAGCAGACTCCCGAGGATTCGGTGCTGATTGCCAATCTGGCGTGGGCGCTCGATTTTGCTCCCGGTCGTTCGCCGCCCCTGGCCGGCCAGACGCGGACGATGCGCGATCGCGTGCTGGCGCCGCTCAGACACCTATACCCACCGCCAACTCCGGCGGCTCGCGACGATGCGGATTGGGTGACGATCCCGGCCGGCCATTTCCTAATGGGAAGCAAGCCTGGCTTTGGCAGAGAGGATGAGCATCCGCAAATGGAAGTGGCGCTCTCGAGCTTCCGCATCTTGCGCCGCGAGGTGACGAGCGCGGAATACCGCCGGCTGGTGCCGGATCACCGAGTTGATGAAGCGGACGGCGAGGATGATCTGCCAGCCTCTTATCTGAGTTGGTACCAAGCCTATACCTATGCTGCCTGGCTGGGTGGCCGGCTGCCGACCGAGGCCGAATGGGAGCAAGCCGCACGAGCCGGTTGTGCCTATGCCAACTGCAACGGTGACGGTGAGCAGGCGACTATCGACGAGGTGGCATGGACGCTACGCAACTCACAGGACCCGGAGACCGGCGAGGTGGTGCAGCGGCCAGTCATGTCCCTGGAGCCGAATGCCTGGGGGCTTTTCGATATGCAGGGCAGCGTCTGGGAGTGGACCGCCGATTGGTATGGCCGGTACGAGGCTGGCGCCCAGCGTGATCCGTGGGGCCTGGCCGCGCCATCGAGCGGCGGCCAGAAGGTCGATCGCGGCGGCAGCTACGGTAGCGGCGCCATACCATCCGCGGTCACGAGCAGGCTCGGACTGGCCCCGGCTTTCGCGTATTTGAGTCAGGGAGCTCGGCCGGTGCTGCTCGATCGAATGCCCTGATCATCGATTTACGGATCGCCAATGGAAAATACGACCCGTAGACCGATCTGCGAGGAGCGCAGTACGACCTCGCTCGCACCATATCCGGACGGCCGGATCATCTCCGCCGGCTCCCAGGCACTGCCGGCGCAGCGCTCGCGAGCCTCGAGCGTGCCGCGCGTCGGGCCCGCTTTACCGACGCGCGGCTGGTCGGCGCCGACGGACCAGTCAGCCGTCCATTCCCAGACGTTGCCATAGACGTCGAAGAGTCCCCAGGGGTTGGCCTCGAGCTGCATCACAGATTGGGCAGCAGGCTCGTGCGTTTGCGGATCCTCCGACGTGCCGAGCCACCAGGCCACCTCGGAGACCGCCGCTTCGCTGCCGTCACGCCGACATAGAACGAAAGCGCAACTCGCATGCGCAGCGTACTGGCACTCGGCGGTCGAAGGCAGGCGGCCCCCCAGCCAGGCAGCATAGGTATAAGCCTCGTACCAATTGATGCGAGCGACCGGCAGGTCGTCGGCACGGCCTGGATCGTGCCCCGGCATCAACAACCGGTATTGCGCCTCGGTGACCTCGTGGATCATGACGCGAAATGCTGGGATTCTCACCCGCTCCGCTGCGGGCTCGGAGGCGTTACCGACTTGCGCGGGCGTGGTCCCGACGCGAAAGTTTCCGGCAGGAATCTCGACGCTCTCCAGATCGCCGATCGGCGGCGGTGGCCGTCGTTGTCTGAGTGGCCCCAGGGCGCGATTTCGCAGCTGACGCGCTCGCTCGCTCGGCGGTGTGAAGAAATCGAGTGCCCACAACAGGCTGGCGAGCCGCACCGGGTCCTCGGGAGATGTCGAAAGAAGTGTGTTGGCGAGCTCCGCAAGACGCAGCACCGCCTCGCCTCGGCGCTGCGCATCGACGCCTCCCAGGCCGCGCCCGAAGACGTCGAAGGGCTGTTCGCGCTGGCGCCAGACGGCCAGCAGCTCCTCCTCTTCGATGCCTTCGGCCGCCAGCTGATCGAGCGTAGCGAAGGCGATTTCCGGGTCGCCGGCTGCCACTTGATCGAAGAGCGCCCGTCGCCGCTCGCGCTGATCGACCCAGCTCCATGCTCCCAGGCCGACGAGTCCCAGCGCCGCTACTGCGATGGCACGTCGCAGCGTCGCCCACCGCCGCTCCTGCTGCCGTCGTTTCAAGCATGCCTGCCACCATCGTTGCCGGTCTCCGCCCCAGAGCAGGATCGCGGAGTGCTCGGCGACACGTCGGTAGTGCCGGCGCGGTATCGCGGTCGCTTGCTCGACTTGGCCCGATCGGTAGAGCTCGCTACGCAGCACGACGAAGCGGCGTAGCGCCACGAGCTCACTATCGACCGCGAGATCGAATGAGCGCCCCTGCTCTCCCACCGCGCGCACGATCACCTCCGCCATGCGGTCGTGGGACAACGAATAGCGGAAGCCTCCGTCTTGGTTCTCCAGGACCACAAGTCGGGTTTCCGGCGTCGCCATGCGTTCCAGGACCTCATGGCCATCGGAGCCGATCGCTTGCGCCAGCTCCGCCGCTGGCAGTCCCGCCAATCGGCGGCCTTCGACGTCTGCAAGCTCAAGAAGCGCCAGCAGAGCCCGCGTGCGATCGAGACGGCGAGAAGGGTCTCGATCGGTCCTCTCACCCGTGGAGCAGGCGGCATCGAGCGCGCGCCGGAGGTGCTGCTCCAAAGCCTGGTCGATCAACCCGGCGGCATCCTCAGGAACCTCGACCACGCTTTCGACCACGTCCGTGCTGGGGTGATTGGGTGGCAGGGGATTCGGCGCGCCCGTCTGCTCCAGCAGATGGCCCAACACCACCTGCAGCTCGGGCACCAGTGGCGCGTCCGGGCGGGCCAGGCGCGCCTCGGCGAAGGCGCGGGCCAGGCGCTCCGCGCCGCCCTCGGCAAAACGCCAACGGTAGAGGCGTTCACCGTCAGTCGAGCGCACCACGAGCGGTTTTTCGATCGCTGATTGGAAAGCCTGCCGCGCTGCCCGTAGCCGTGGCTCCGGGCTGTCCACGGAGTCGTCTTCGATTCGCCCATGGCGGCCGCCGAATATCGGCAAGGGCCAGTCGTGGAAGCGTTCCAGGCCCGAGAGATCGTGGGGCAAGTGAGCGGTTCCGGGCAGGCGCTCGTGCCGTGCTTCGCGCAGCACATCTCCGAGCCAAGAGGAGACCTGGCCGTGAAACTCTCGGCGGTAGGCGAGCAACCAACGGCACGGCAGACCCTGCAGGCCCGGCTGTTGCTGCATCGAAGCTGCTAGCAGGGTTCCCACCTTGGCCCGTGCGTCATGGCGGTCGTCACCGCGGAAGAGCTCCTCGAATTGGTCGAGCACCAGGATCGGCACCTCGCCCGCGAGGCCAACGACTTCGAGCAGTCGCTCGATGAAATGAGCATGATCCGGCGCATCCGCCCTCTTCCGCGGCGCCACATCTCTGCCGTCGACCTCGAGTAGATCGTCGAGCAGGCGGCTGTCGAGCCCAGGTTGGTGTGGCTGCCGATCGAATGCCACGGGGTGCCCCTCGACGCGCAGGATCGGCACCAACGCCGCTCGGAGCAGCGAGCTCTTGCCCGTCCCAGAGGTCGCATGCATGCCCAGGATGGGCACCCGCCGGCGCAAAAGCTGGCGCAACTCGGCGAGCTCCAAGTCGCGCCCCGCCAGCAAGTCCGGATGGGTATAGGGCAGAAGTAGCGGATAGGGACGCTCGGGCCATTGCGCTGGCGGCCAGATGCGCAATCGAGCCTGAAATTGCGCCGCCGGGCTCTGGAGTGCCGCCGGGGCAGGTATTTCTCCAGACGGTTCTGCGGGCGCTTTACCAGACGGTTCTGCGGGCTCTAGCCCGGGCGGCTGGCCGGAATCCTCGCTGGAATCCAGACCTGGAGCCGGCAGGCCTTGCCGTGCGGCGAGCAGCTGCTGCCGCAAGCGCTCGCTGAAGCCTGCGTCGTCGCTCGACGCCGCCTTACCGGTGCCGGTCTCGTCGTCGAATAGGACCGCCAGGCGCCGAAGCTCGGCGCGCAGGTCCTGCATCACCGCCCAGCCACGTGAATCCTCTTCGCGCAGATCTGGGCGCCAATTCTCTCCGGCCATCAGCACGCGCACGGGCTTGCGGTGCTCAAACGCGCTGCGCACTTCCCAGAAGGTCCACGGATGCAGACCATCGCCGCCGAGCTCGGGCGCCGGTACTCGCCCGCGCCGCCAGCCGACGATGACCAGCAGCAGATCGGCTGTCGCCATCTGGCGGTCGCAGGCGGCGACCTGATCTCGCCCACGCCCGGCGGTCGGATCGCGCACCACCGGCTCCATCCCTAGGCTGTGGGCCACGTCGCAAGCCGCCGCTTGGTAGAGCTCGAGCTCGTCGGGGGTTGAAGAGATGAAGACGCGCATCACACTTTGCCCGGCACATTCACGAGATATCGTCGCGCGTAGCGGCTCGCACGACCTCGCTGGTTGCCGACGCTCCGAGTCCTCTCAGGCGAAGGACTCAGCTGCCTTAAGCGCCACTCGGATCGCCCCATCGACGGCTTTTTGTTTGGCATCGAGTGCGACGTTTTCGTTAGCGGAGCGTTGCGCGATGACACCGCAGACGCAGCCGGCGCGGAAGCCGTAGACCAGGCCCATGGTGAAGAGAGTGCCGGCTTCCATCTCGAAGTTCAAGATTCCGAGATGACGGAGCTCGTCGGTGAGGCCGATGTGGCGGCGTAGGAGGTGTGGGTTGGCGGAGGAGGCAGAGCGTTCCTGACCTTCATAGAAGGTGTCGACGCTGGCTGTGACGCCGACGTGATGGGCGATGCCGAGGCGCTCGGCGGCGCTGGCCATACCGACGGTGAGGAAAGGGTCCGCGGCGGCCGGAAAGCCTTCGGGGGCAATATCCCGCGCCGCGCCTTGGCGCACATGAGCGGCGGAGCTGATCACCACCGAGCCGACCTCGATGCCGTCCTGAATGGCGCCACAGGTGCCGATTCTGAGGATGGTTTTGATGCCGACCTGGGCTAATTCATTGACCACGATCGAGAGCGAAGGCGCGCCCATGCCACTGGTCGTCGAGACGATCTGCTGGCCGTTCGGCAGGGTGCCCAGATAGCTGTGGAGGCCGCGATTTTCCGATAGCACACGAGCGTCGGCCAGATAGTCGTGGGCGATTTTGGTGGCGCGCCCGGGGTCGCCAGAGATCACCGCCAGGGTCGGTGGCTGCTCGCCCAGATCGTGGCGGCCGAATCCAAGGTGGTAGTGGGTGACGTTTTCTTGCTCATCACTCATGTCTGGGTTCCTCTCTGAGGTTTTGGGTGACGCCGCGATATTTCTTGTAGAGGCCCAGGCCTGATTGCGCGAAGATCATGACGACGGCGGCAAAGATGAGCCACCAGACGGAAGAAGCGCCGGTGGCGATGTCATAGACGGTATCGAGGGCGAGCAAGGTGAACCATGCCGCATCGAGAATGAAAAGCATGGGATGGGGATGCCAGCGCGAGAAGGCCCAGAGCACGATCAGGCCACCGCCGAGGATCGCGCTCACCAGATTGAAAGGCATGGACTCGAGACCGGAAGCTGGATCGCCGCTGAAGGGTAAGGACGTGACGATGAGAAAGAGGCCGATCGGTAGGCCGAGGCCGTAGCGTTGCTTCAAAGCGACGACCAGGTGGTCCCGCGTTGGCGGGCCGATCCAGGCATCGATGACCTCGAATTGGTCTTCGTCGAGCTTCCACGCCAGTCGTTTCTTCCCTTGGCGCACCAAGAGCGCCATGCCGCCGATCATTTTATTGGCCTGCATCATCTCCGGCTGCTCGGTGCGCGTGATCAGCAGAGTCTCACCACTCGCCAGTCGAATTCGCGCTTCCTCCGCTTCCAAGAAGAGAATGGCGTCGCCGACTTTGGAGTCGATACCGGTCAAATGTAGCTGGCGGCTTTCCATGTCTGATGCTTCTCCGAATGACTGCGCGAATGGTGGCCCTCGCGAATGCTTGCACGGGTCCTAGGCTGAGTCCAGAGGCTCTGACCCAGGCCGATTCTATGCTGTCGCGATGGTGTAAAACTTCGATGCCGCAAAGCGCTTTCGAAGCAACCAGGCTCTCAGTGAGCCGTAGATTCAAAGAGTATCCCGACAATGCGTCCGTGTTCAGCATCCGTCTTCAAGCACGATGATTCTTTCAAGGAGATCGCCATGCGCTTCGCCTTCATTCTCTCTACGACCTTCGCCAGGGCTCTCGCGCCGGTCTTGATCAGCTCGCTGGTCGTCGGATCGGCTTGCGGCCTCGAGCTTGAGGAGGCCACCGCTTCATTCAACGATGGACCGGCTCCGATCGAATCGATGAGCACGCTCGCTTTTGGACCCGACGGGCTGCTCTTTGTCGGTGATGCCAAGGCCGGCGCCGTCATCGCGATCGATACCGGTGACCGCACCCCCGGCGAAGTGCAAGACCGCTTCGGTCTGCGCGATCTGGAAACCAAGCTCGCCGCCATGCTCGGCGCTCGGGCCTCGGAAATCCTGATCCACGATCTGGCAGTGAATCCGGCGTCACACAATATGTATTTGGCGGTTTCGCGTGGCCGTGGCGGCTGGGATTCACGGTGGGAGCTGCCGAATGACATCGCTGACGCGTCGATTCTGGTGCGCGTCACCACCTCGGGCGAGCTCGAGGATGTGCCACTTGACGGTCTGCGCTGGTCCCGCGCCGAGCTGCCGGATCCGATCGATGCCGCGAAGACCCATCGTTGGAAGCAGAATCTATCGCTGCGCACCTATACCGTCACCGATATGGCCTGGGATGACGGCAAGCTCTGGGTCGCCGGCCTTTCGAATGAGGAATTCTCCTCGACGCTCTGGCATATGGACTTTCCTTTCCAGAACGCCACCAAGACCACGGTCGAGATCTACCATGGCGCCCATGGTGAATGGGAGACGCACGCTCCGATTCGCGCTTTCGTGCCCTATCGTTTGGGTGGGAAGAGCCACCTTCTGGCGGCGTATCTGTGCACACCGCTGGTCAGCTTCGAGACCGAGAGCCTGGCCGACGGCGCCCATGTCAAAGGCCGCACGGTGGCTGAATTCGGCTCAGGAAATTACCCGCTCGACATGATCGTCTATAAAAAGGGCGAAGACGAGCGCCTATTGATCGCCAATAGCAACTTGCCTTTGATGATCGTCGATCCCAAGGATGTCGCCGCTTTCGAAGGTGAGATCAATGCCGAGGTTGAAGGTTACGTGGCTGGCGTCTCGTATGAGATTCGCTCGGGCGCCGGTGTGCAACAGCTCGACCTGCTCGACGAGAAGCGTATTGTCGCTTTGCAGCGTCTTCCCGGCGGTACGCTCGATCTGGTGACGCTCAGCACGCGGCGTTTCTAGTCTGTGGCTTCGTCTGGTGAACTTTCCAGGCTGAGAAAGCTCTGCTGGAGCGCCGCATCGGCTGCGGCGCTTCTGTTCTCTTCATCGGCCTTCGCTGCCCCGTCTATCGAGATCGACCTTCATGGCGTGCGGGTTTTTGGTCTTCAGTCCTCCCATCTCGAGATGGTGGCCGGCAAGAGTGTAGCGCGCGATCTCTGGCGCGAAATCTTGCTGGTCGTCGCCATCGACGACGAACGTGTCAGCTCGAGCTCGACGGCAGAGATCTCAGGATTGCCAGCGCTTCTCGGCAGCTATGATATCGAGATCACGGACGGGAATTCGGACACGAAACCAGAGAGAAATACCTATGCTCTGCGTTTCAGGCCGCGCTTCCCGCCCTCGCCAGGGCTGATTCTGGCCGCATATTTCAATGGCTCGGCCTGGGATCAGCTGGTAGCAGGAAGTCTCGAGGTCGCCACTCCCGACGCTGCCGCTCGCTATGTTATTCCTGAGCCGCCGGCGCGCTCAGCCGCCCGCGTCTTGAGAGCCATGCCGTCCGGGTCGGTGCCTGAGAATCTGCTGCGCCTCTACGTCCATTTCTCCGAGCCGATGAGCGCTCGTCACGTACTCGAGCACATTCGGCTACTCGACGCCGATGGCGAGCCAGTGCCGGTGGCCTTCGTCGAAGTCCCCGGCGGTCTCTGGGATCCTGAGCGTCGGCGGCTGACGCTCTTCATTCACCCCGGTAGAGTCAAGAGAGGCGTCGGACCGAACCAGGCGCTCGGCCCGGTGCTGGTGGCTGGTGAGCGTTATTCACTATTTATTGACGCCGCGGCTCGCGATGCTCGCGGTCGGCCGCTTGGCGAAGCTTTCGAGGCGCCTTTGCTGGTGGGCGCGGCAGACCGCCGCTCACCTGACCCGCAGCGCTTCCGTATACACCCGCCTGAGGCTGCCGATCGACCGCTTCTACTCGAGCTCGACGAGCCAGCGGACTCAGCTCTCTTGGCGCGTCTGCTGAGCCTTGAAAGAGCCGGTGGCGAAGGTGTCGAAGCGCGTTTGGAAGTCGGGCCAGAGGGGCGTCGGGTCCGGATCCACGCTGCCGAAGTCTGGCAGCCCGGTGTTTATCGGTTGCTGATTCCGATCTCGCTCGAGGATCCGTCGGGCAATCGAGTCGACCGGCTTTTTGAAGAAGCCCCGGCTGAGGATGCCGGGGGCGATCAGGAAGCGATCGAGCTCGTTTTTGAAGTGGCTTCTTTCGGCTGAGGTGCGCGTTTCAGGTGCTCGGGCGGAGGTCGATTCAGCTGGCCATCGGCCGGTTCTCAGCCCGCTTTTCCAGCCCCAGGCGCACGCGATCGAGTCCGAGGATCAAAACGAAGCCGAGAATCATCAGCCCGAGCGCATACCAGGTCTGTGGTGTCGAAGGGTCTGGCCAGAGGTTGTGCTGGATCTTCGGCACGACCTCGCCATGACGGTCGATCATCGTCTCGACGGTCTCTTTGAATGGC
>JAOBYG010209193.1:0-10084 GCA_025403545.1 Epizoanthus stellaris
GACTTTGCGGTTCTATTCTCGACTTTGCGGTTCTATTTTCGCCTTTGCGGTTCTATTCTCGACTTTGCGGTTCTATTCTCGACTTTGCATTTGCGGTTCTATTTTCGCCTTTGCGGTTCTTTTTTCTCGGACGGTCGCGCGGTCCTGGTAACTACAGAGTAGGTTGCAAGATGGCGGATGGTGACCAAGGCCGATTGCTCGTATGTAGAAACATACGCGAGATTTTACTAAATGTTATACGGGATCTTGAAGTAAACCTTGATCCGAACATTTTAGACGCAAATTTTTTTAAGCTTGACTGGCTACATGGAGTTCTAATTCGTTTTGTAGACATCTATCAACTGGATGAACAACTTCTTCAGTTAGTTAGGAGGGCACGAGACAGCCTCGTACGCGAAAGAGATTCTGGGGCTTGCTTGCCAGCACTAGTGTTTTCGGGAGTAAGTGGACGTCCGAGATTCGCAATTCCAAGGGAACAGCTTGAATTCTTTGTGGAGAGGGGCTTCAACGTCGCCGACATCGCAAGTTTGGTTGGCGTTAGTGTCAGAACCATTGAGCGACGCCTGTCCGAGTTCGATTTAAGTGTGAGATCAACATACTCGCGCATCAACGACGAGGAACTCGAGCAGCTTATAAAAAGCATCCAAACAGAGTTTCCCAACACAGGGTATAGACGGATGACGGGTTTTCTTAAGAGCAGAGGGTTGAGGATCCAGCAGTGCAGGATTCGGGAGACAATGAGGAGAGTAGACCCGGCTGGTGTCCTATTGCGATCGCTTGAGCTCAGAACAATTCACAGAAGGCAGTATCAAGTATGTGGGCCTCTTGCACTGTGGCATATCGATGGAAACCACAAGCTGATAAGGTTTTATTTTGTTAAAGTAGTAATTAAGGAGTTAAGCCAGGGGAAGGGGGATGCAGGGCATTAACATTTTTTTTTAAAAAAAGGCAGAATCCACACCCTTGGAGTTGGTACCACATATTTGGCCAAGAATGATAAAAATTACCATACTAGCTTTTCCTCTATTTTAATGCATTGTTTTGGAGTTTACTGTGTAACAACCTCTCCCTAGGGGTTTACAACCAAGTCTGTCAAACCCCCACTCTTTGACACCATCCTCAGGCCTAACATTGACAAGTGCCATTCAGATCAGAATGGTATACCCCCCTCCTCTATTTGCAGGTCAGGTATTAGGTAATATGTTTTATTCATTATCTTTTTCTTTAACTTCAGAAATATTTCTCTCTACTTGACCAAGAAATTGTTAATGTAGAAAAGACACTCGTAATATGCAAGACGTGGCATTTGAGAGGGAATACTTTCTCAAAGTTCTTCATTGTGACACCCCTGTGTCGGGCTCCTTCCACCAATATAAGAATTTTAGCAAGTTCTACAAGCACAAAGTTTGCACAAGTTTTGTTTAAAGAAAATACATACATTCTGTTTTACAGTTACTGCAGCCTAACTTTTTTACAGGTGGAGGTTTGTTATCCATGGAGCAATAGATGGATTTTCAAGGATGATTGTATTCTTGCACTGTAGTACCAACAATCGTGCTGCGACGGTATTGCAATATTTTCAAGAGGCAGTGGGGACATATGGTCTACCTTCGAGGGTGAGGTCAGACAAAGGTGGAGAAAATGTGGATGTTGCAATGTATATGCTGTCTCATCCAGCAAGAGGACCAAACAGAGGAAGCCATATTGCTGGACGAAGTGTCCACAACCAACGTATCGAGCGACTTTGGCGGGATGTGTATACAGGATGTACATATGTGTTCTACCAGTTATTCTACCACATGGAAGAGTGTGGGATCTTAGATCCATCAAATGAAACTCACATGCATGCACTCCAGTATGTTTACTTGCCAAGAATAAACCAACGTCTTCACACATTTACTTCAGGCCACAATAATGGTCCCATTAGCACAGAACGAAACCAAACACCATTCCAGCTGTGGGTCAATGGTTTATTGCGGTTACGAGGATCAGGTCACAGAGTGGTACAAGAGTTACATGATGGGGTAAGTGTAAAAGGAAGTTGCCCATAATTAGTTGTAATTCCTGTACATGTGTCATGCAGAAATACATGTACTGGAAGATCTCAAGGACGTACTAGATGGTTCTCATCCAACTATATTGTTTCTTTTCCTTTTTCTTAACCCTATCTGTCCTGGGATATTTTTACAACCCTGGGGGTGGAAAACACATCCTCTGTAACTTTTTTGGTATTCCTCAATTGACATAATGACATCATACAGAACTGGTTTGCCGCAGTATTTTTTCTGCACTTAATCTTGATACTGTTCAACCAAAATATCAAAACCTAGCTAAACTCAATATTTTCGTACAAGATTGATCAGTTGAGAATTTCACTTTCAGCCATGTTACTGATAATTATAAGGGTACCATGGCAACTGTAGTTTCCATATCAACAGCATAAAACTCTTTAAAGCCTCTCTTCTGTACATTAAATCCTGACAGACAGACCTAGACAACTATGGGATTGACTGGCAAGGCCCATCACCATCAGAGGAGTGGGATGGCTCTCTTAGTGATCCTGCAAGCCGGTCTGTTGAGATACCAGAAACGAGGGTACCCTTGCCTCCTGAATCTCATGCACAACTGGCGCGATCAGTGGATCCCTTACAGTATTCTGAATTTCAAGGTGTTGATATTTACCTCCAAACCCTAGCATTTGTAAACAGTACATGTACTTGATATTTGGCACTGAAAGCTCAAGATTAATCAAGTTTGTAAAATAACATTAGCCGCAGCATCCAAAGAACTGGCTGTTTCTGAATATGATGGCTGTTAGCTATTATTAACATGTAACTAGCTCTGTACGTGAAGAAAATACAATGATGAAATCTCCTGCAGCTGGGCAAATGTACTGTAATAGCAATTTATTGCTTTAAGGGTAACGAATTTAAAATGTGCAACAAGTCAAACATGATACCAATGATCATAAGATGAGTGTTCAAAAGCTAAAGTTGTTTATAGTTAATAACAACATTATGTAGTCTACTACATAGTCATAATTTCCAACAGTGACATTGCTTTCTGCCAAAATCACTGACAATAATATTGTGGTAAAACCAGTCAGAACTGGGTGAAATAACAATTATAAGAGTTACTACATTTGACTCTCAATAATTCGAACCTTGAAAGGAAATGGAACAACTTCAAGTTATTGGGACGTAGAGTTATTGAATATAGCATCAAATGACATAGAAGTAGAGTCTAAAGCGGTGTTTGGATATGCATGTTTCGGTACTATTTGAATAGCAACTGATACTAATCTACTGATCTTCACACCAAGACCATAACACTACTGTGTGTACTGGTCATTAGTCATCAATTCAACATGTGCACTTCACCTTGATTCAAAATATATAGTGTATTGGAAGATCTGTTAGCATGGTTAGGTCATCACTGATAAACAAATCAAGAGGTTTTTGTTACATGTATCGAGGGTAAAATTAGTAACTAAGACAATTAAGTACTCGAAGGGAGAACAAATTTACTTCGAGTTAGTAAGAGGTTCGAGTTATCAAGTGTTTGCATTATTGGTGGCAAAATTACAGTAAATAAGTGGAGCAAAACCAGGGCAAATGGGTTTGGTTCGAGTTAGCGGAAACTTCAAGTTATCGAGGGTTCAAGTTATCAGGAGTCAACTGTGTAACAAAAACTTGATAAACATTGAGACATGACCCTTTTTTAAATTATTGATAACAAAAATAAACAACTTCTATTTGACTTCAGTGCCTTTTAAAATTAGTAACTAACAGTATTAAGCCACAGGCTAGACTGTTCAACCAACTGGAAGAGGAAAGGCTATACAAATAAGTGACATCATACATGTATATAAATCATCATCACTATTATCTTTGTATCATAATTTGTAATTTACTACTAAAATGGTCTGTGGTGGAAAATGTAATTGCCTGCAGAACCAACAAAACTATACTTGACTTTGTCTAACAACAGAATAACTATTTAAACATGGTGCAACAACGTGGATTGACATGTTTGTGACTGTTGCTGTAACATTTGTTACATTTAAAATTCAAAACCTCCCATAGCCCACTCCTCCAAAAGAAAGGGAAGTCACACAACATTTCTTAAACTGGTCATATGTTGTGTGCGACAGAGGAAGTAACACTCTGTTGAAACAGGCATCTGCTTCTAAAAGCTTCTTGGTAGGCTCTTGCATGAACTTCACTTGTAGAGTGTCATTGGGGCCCAACACTGACTGACCAGTAGCAAACACCATCAGCTTCTTAAGATATGATTCACCAGTGTCTGCATCTATAATCATAGATGAATTTCATGAACATCATTTTGCTTTTAATTTTCAGAAATGTGAACCCTCACCCATGCACTTTTTTGGCCAGATCTCCAATTATTTAAAGAAAGCACTACATAACTGTACAATTTCATCACTCTATATAAGAAATATACCGTACCTGTGACAAGTCAGTAATTTTTTCCCTTGCATATAGCATTTATTTCAAACAAAATCACTCTACAGATTTGTTATTTATAAATGGTTATAATTTCGCATTTTACAATGTTCTAGTTAAGATGTACATGTAGTGTGGATAGGATTTTCCATTTCTCCTGATGGGTTCTAATTTTTTGGGTTTTGAATTGCATTTGCATTGAATGTTTGAATTTTTTTATTTTTTCAGTTTGCATAACTATACTTAAAAAAACTATTAAAAGTCGGCATTTGCATTTAAATATGTGAAATTTACAAAGTAGAATTAAAAGATTGATAAGTGTATCAGGATTTTCGACATTTTGTCCAAAACATATCTTATGAAATGTACGAAGTATATAAAAGGTGGTTAATGTTAACCCAGAGTTAACTGTTAACTCAGAGTTAAATTTGTTAACTAAATCTAACCCAGAGTGAACTTTGAACTCTGTGTTAGTGGATCTAACTCTGGGTTAAGAGTTAACCGAGTAACCAGGGCCTGACCCAGTTTACGAAACTGGTCCAGAAAGTCTTTGTGACAAATCAGTAGTTACTAACCTACTTCTGTCTCGGACTGCTCTACAAAGTCCATGAACCAGTTCCATGCTGCCTTCTTTTGTTCATTGTCTTTCTTCTCACCCTCGGCTAGCTCAATTCTCTTAACTAATACTTCAACATCGACAAGGGCTTCCTGTGGGGAGGGAAATATGTGACTCTGAAGAATAGGATGCTGTCTTAAAAGCTCGCCAAGGCCCAAGCTGTTCATTCCTTTCAGTAGTGTATCTAGGGGCCGGGTTCTGGTTAATATAACTTCAGCTATCATTAGGTCAATTACTGCTGCATCCTTATTTATTGGAGAAAGTGGCACATGTGAAGTCAGACCATGGCGGACAAGAAGGTCTTCAAGTTTGCCCTTTTCATCTGGGCTCAGCAAAGCAAGGTCATCTTTTCCACAGACCTACAAATATGGAAGGGTATAATGCATTACATTTTGGACCATGTTGATATCATTTGCAAAAAAAAAAAACCATTCTAAACCAAAGATTTCAGACTTTGTATATTTACTGTTCAGTTGTAAATGTTCAGTCCACATGCAATTTTTCATGCTTTAATTGACTTTTAGAAACATGTCACATCACATTCTTAACATTAACATGAAAATCAATCTTTTAGCTGAAAAAAAAACTCTTTCTGTCGAAATTTGCAGCTAATTGTTTTGTGGAGACTCTGGTTGGTACAGGAGTCTGACAAAATAATTGAATTGTCTTGCCATGTGGTATCATTAATGCTGACCATGATTTGGAGGGCTTGGGTGCTTGACACTAGCCATGTAAAGCTAAAGTCATAGACAAAAAGTTGTTGGAATGGCCCCTCTGAGGTAATAAAATGCTACAATAAGCAAATCTATCAGTTCACAATGGTCATTTATCACCATCCAATAGCACTGTCACTGTCTCACCTTTTCTTCCAAAAGACTTCTTAGTTCCACATCAGGAACATCTGATAATGTTACCAGCTTTGCTGCTTCATCTACTGAGCCAGTTGTGATATACTTGACAACTGCTGGTGCAAGCCCAACCAACCCACTGGCTTCATGTAGCACACTATGTGCAACTAACTTTCCTACCATCTCGAAGCAGCCACTTGAAAGCACATCAACTCCATAGACTGGTACCAGGTGGCCGATTTCACCAGTAAACAACTGGAAATTATAAATAGGATCTACATGGTTAAGTGATGTCAAGGCAATATGGAAAAATTCCTTCTTTGGACCACCCATATCTGCACCACGCTCTCCCACAAATGATATATCAGGTGTTTTCTGAAGGTTTAAGTTTGGCCGTTTGTAGATTCTCATTAGCTGCCTTATTGTAGACATTTGCAATCTGTGAAAATCAATGTAATCAGTTCCTTGTGTAATCTGGTTTCTGTATTTCCATAAGACATCAGAGGCAGAAGTTGGTGCTGCAACTGCTGTTGGAGGGAAAAAAAAGACACAGTAGCTAGTTGTCAAATTCCAGGCTTGAAATTCAGAGAGAAGCCCATGTGCCTATCATTTTTTTTATCCAACTACATTGTACATTTCCAAACTAGGCAGCATTTCCCAAATATATGAATAAACAGAAACAAAAGCAACTCTTGTTCTGTCATGCCATACCTGCAGAGACACATACAACATCCAAAGAATCAATCTTTGCATCTTCTTTGAAAACTCCCCCAGTAATTTCCTCATCTATGTTACCTACATACATAGCAAGTAAGAAGATGTGATGAATGGATGGGTAGTGCTAGGTTCAGGTTTGAATTAATTAGTGTCATAATACACTGTAGTAAAATTAATCTAGGTACAGGCAGTAATAATATTGGTTACCCAATAAATTATAATCAATATACATTGTATAATAATAAATAATAGTTTAATAGTAACATAAGCCTCATATAGAATGTGTACCCCAGACTGGTGGTCAGGATAAATAAAATGTATATATTAAATAAAATGAATACAAACTTGAGTCCTAACCTAACAATACTTTGTACCAGAAACTTCATTTAATGATATTATTTTTGTGGACAATCCAAATGCAAAAAGTATGATAACTGAAGACCATTAAGTGCAATTTGTTAATATGAACTTCCAGGCTCACTGAGTAGCTAATAAAAGAAGTCCATCACTGTATGAACACCATACAGCTTAGCCTTGTTTGTCTTGTTTTGCATTCTTAACTCTGATACATACATACAGGTTGCCTGTATTTATTACTTGTACCCTAACTTTCATTTTCTTGGTAAGAACTACAAGCTCCAAAAAAACTCTAGTTGGAAATTGAAGATTAGAAAAAGATAATTGGTTTATCCTTGAAATATGTTAAAATACCACTAGCTTGCAAACCTTTGCCTTCATTAAGCATCAAAGAAATGGCATCATTTATATTTGTTGAGCTTTGGATGGCTTGTATAATGTCCTCATGTGTTTTGTCTGGAAATATGTCTTTTAATTGTTTTTCAGCATCATCATTCTAAAGGGCAAACAAGAATATTGCATTAAACATATGTGTATCAACATGACACACCCATATAATTATACATGTAGCATTGATGGCCATCTAATTCAATTGTTTTTTGGGAGAACAATAATAAAATTTCTGTTATTATAAACATATAAGGAGTGCTGGTGACTTGGCTGTGAGTAAAATTACATAACTAAATGAAAAAAAGAAACACAATTAATGAAAAAAAGAATTGCAAAGACATTTATAAAAGAAATTCAAGTCCTTATACACTTTTCCATGCTGCTTTAATTTATACTTTCTTTTATTATCCAACAGCAATTTGATATTACTGGTTTCAAAATCATGGAGAGATTTTAATGAATTCCTGTGCCATGCTATAAGAACATTTATTTGGTTAGTAGGCTCGGATGGTATTTGTTGTCTCCAGCTGATATTTCATGAGGTTTGTCAATGCAAGTATATATATATACCGGTACTAATAGTATTTTCATGCTCAAGGTAGTAATTTACCTAACATTTATGGATAAAGAATTTTCACAGCTCTGAGATCTTGTCAATTTTGTATAGTTTTATAGTACATGTACATGATTGTAAAATTCATGTACTAATATGATACAAAATATGATTTCCCAATCAATTATATTTTGTATTCTACAAAATAACTTAAGTGAAGCCTTACAAAGGTCCTATGAACTCCCATTAGTATTTCCTCCTCTTGATCTTCCTCGGGCCAGCTAGGTTTGTCAGTACTTTCTTCTGCCTAAAATTTTATGCAATATAAAAGCAAAGTTAGCCATAAAAAAGATGTGGAGAAGGAAGGGGAACCCTTCACCGATTTCTCCGACTTATTTTCTGCTCGCTTTGCTCACAGGCTATTAATAACAATCTATAACAGACATCTGAAAATTTGGTCAATATCTTCCTAGGTAAACATAACATTCAATAGCCCTACATGTATGAGTTGTATTTTACAATCAACACTGTGATATATAATAAGTTGCCAAACATGTTAAAAGACAACACAGTGTACCTTATGAGAAGGGCCACCCTGACTGCATCTGTTGTGGTGTGAACGCAGATCCAAAATTGGGACATCTGTACCACAATTTAAACATTTTATCATATGAACATTCTGCTGTCTCTCTTCACTGCACCTTATGTCCTACAATTATAGTAAGAAGTATTAAGAAGGTTTATTACAACAATGAAATGAAGTATAAGTAACTGTACAGCAGTATTTGTCATTTTTAAACAGAGTTTGGAGGATGCTTAACCTGGCCATGAATTTGAGTTTAACTTTGTTGCCTTTACTAAGGGAGCAGTCATTATTTAGAGCTAGGGAGGGGTGGGAGATTTTTTAGCTTTAAACAGTATAAATGTATAACTCTACCTCTTCAGCAGATCGTAGCTTTCGTGACCCCTCCTATACTATTGGAAAAAATCTGTAACCCCTCCTTTCAAACAGTGACACTTAACTAGACATTTTCTCACCCCTCCAGCTCTAAATAATGACTGCTCCCCAAGGTATAGAACAGCATACTTCATATCCTATCTATAAAAAAAATGTGCCACAAAATGAAAATTACACACCCTTTTTATGACAAAATATCCTCAAAATGATACCCTTGTGATCAAACATGCACAATGTACCGCTTGCACTGCATTTGGTTTACTCCAGGGGAGGGGAGGGAAAAACCCCAAGGTTTGTGTTGTCAACAACTTAGTCAAGATACCGATTTTTTTGCAAGTCCCAGTTGTCTGTCCAAGGGGAACAGACTAAGGGGGGGGGGGAGGGGGGAGGCAAGGGTATACAAAATCAGCATTTTTTTGTACCCAGCCCAGTGGCAGTGTGAGTCTTTTCTCTAATCTCTTCACAAATGTAGCCAGCCATGGTGGATGGTGACTACTTATTAGCTATTTTAACTAGCCCTCATCCATAATAACCAACTGGGGTCATTATTTTGTACTCTGGGGATGGGGTAATACCAGCGATGAAACAAAACTATCAATAGACCTTTTCAAGGTTTCTTTTCATAGTGGCATGGGTGCTAAACACATGCAAAATAGTTGGTGTTTGTATGGGGAAAATCCGAAACCTGAAGGCAAATAATTTCCATAAAAGTTTAGTTTTGAAAATCTTATGAAATTTATGATACTACTACAATTTTTTTTACTGATCAGATTTTAGGAAATGCTGCCTAGTTTGCAAATGTAGTTGGATATCTTTCAAGTCTTCCCATAGCAACATTTTTGCACTTGCTGCAATATGGCGGAAAACCCTTGAAACTGAAAGCAGGGCCGTAGCAAGGGGAGGGGCCGAGGTTTTTTCCCCAATTTTTTTTTCAATACTTTTATTTTTATTCAACACATTTTACATATTCTCTATATGCTAACAAATATAGTTTGATAACATTTAGAACAACTAAAAAATACAGCCCCAAGTTTGAAAAATACTGGACATTTTTTACTAGGCTTAGTCACACTGATTTTGTTTCCTATGGCGATTAAAATGCGGGAAATGCGTTTTCAGACAAACTGGATTTCAAAATTTCCCGGGGGAGCATGCCCCCGGACCCCCCTAGAACGCTTG
>JAOBYG010209304.1:0-10082 GCA_025403545.1 Epizoanthus stellaris
AGAGAATAATTTGCTTCAGGAACTCTGAACCTTTAACCCTATCTTACCCGGGCTTTTTTGGCTTCCCACAACCCGGGGGGGGGGGGCATTGCCCCCCATCATAAAATCCTTATTATTAACTCCGCGATAACGAACTTGGCACGAATGTTAACTGTGCTAAGATGTACCCAATTTTAGTATTAGGTTTCACTAATTTGTTATGACGTCATAATGACGTCATCATATATGAATTTTTATGTTCTTTTTCTAGTATTTGAGTTACAATGCAAGTTTTTCGGCGGACAGTTGATAAACAAGCTTTAATGCAATTTTAAAGTTATGGTTTACACATTAGTACTCAAAGGTGTCAAGAAAAAAGTAGATTCCATAGTAGTGACGTAGTTATGACGTCACACATTTATTTTTGTTTTAATGTTCGCCAATCCCCTAAAATGTTAGAAAACTGATCCTAACTTGTGTAAACAAGGATATAATACCAACTTCCACGGTTTATTGACAGAAATTTAGTCAGTGGTGACAATAAGAGGCGTTACTTTAAGGTGTGAAGCTGTTACCATGACAACAATGTTAAAATCGATATTTCCTTCATTCTGCATCCAATACCTCAGAAACCGGACGGAAATTGATTACACTAAATCCGTTCATAAGAAGCCCTCCAAAGCTGTGTATCAATCAAAATAAGTCATGGTTGCCATGGCAACGACAAAAATCGCCATAACTCCTTCAATTATCATTCGATGGAGTGGAAACTTTGCTGAAATGTGAAGAATAACTGATGACATCATGTAAGACCATAAGCGCGCAATTTGCTAGAAATGGAACACAAAAAACAAAGAAATTCAAAATTTCAATAATTTACCCAGAATGCAATGTCTTTTGGAAAGTATCAAAATGTACCAGCAATAATTGTAAAATAGGTCGGTGCCTTCTATCTAAACTGTTCGAACATAAGAAAATTTGTTTGTATTGCCTTCAAATTGCAAAATATGAGAATTACGAAAATCCAAAGAGTCTACCTTAAAAACGCGGTTACCATGGCAATAGCTTAAACCGTACACTGAAAATTGCTCCACTATCGGATTCCTCATAAAATTCTAGGAAAAGTCACCAAATTTCATTTCTTATACAAATGCGTTCCACTTGGGGGGCCCATTGGCCCCCTCCCCCGGGTAAGATAGGGTTAAAAGATGATTATTTACAACATTAGTCTGAGAACAAGCTGTAATGTATAGTGTGCTTACATTTCCTTGGTATAAACTCGAAATACAGTTCAAGTCATTTTGACGTATCTTCAGAGGGATAGAGGTTTATTTCGGATGGGGATGAGAGGGGGATAGGCTTTTACTGGAGGGGCATTTGCATCTGAAAATGCTTCGGTATGCCGTTTGAGCCAGAAGTGAAGGGTTCAGAAGCAGAGTGGTCTAACCCACTTTCACTTTCTTTAAAAAAGCGAAGCTTGGTCCAACCTGCCATTGAGCAATCAAACCAAAGCCGATATGGTACTGTATTACAAGCAGTGGTCAAATGGTATATGCATAATTTGTCATTTAGAACACTCTGCTTCTGAATGGTTGGCATAAAAAAAATTAAAAAATATCCGACTAAATATTGTTTGAGGGTTAGACCACTTTCCTTCTGAACCCTTCAAGTGGCCTTTGCAGTTTGAGGAATGAAAGAAACAGTGGAAAGTACGACGGTACTAGTATCCAAGTATTAACACATGAAGAATTTATGTGAGCATAATTTCACGCGACATAGTGGGCACATATTTCATAAGAGTGGATAACTGAGAATTATTGAGCAAGAATATTGTATTCGGTCAGACCGTCAGTACAAGATTTCGGTTTCTGAAGACAACATTCGTTCCAACTGAGATAAACTATTTTGCAAGTTGCTAGTTATGAGTCTGCCTTTGCGGACTTCAGGTAACTACCAATTAGCAACTCGTAACTCGCAAAATAGCTTCTAATTCAAATTTTGTTGAAAAGTCCGGTGAGTTGGATGTGTGCTACGTTACATTTTGGTTTAATCCCGTACGTCTTGTTGACTGCTTCTATTCTGCCATTTCCCTTGGCAAAGCACCAGAGGTCCCCTGTGATACTAAGGATCATGGCTACTTTGTGTTTGGTTCACCTGTGTCGTGTCTTCATGCTTGAGCTGATCATTTGCTTTGACATTTTCTTCACAATCCGAGCATCGTTTTGCAGTGACATCCCTTGCGAACCTGGGCTCATCGCTAACTGTTGCTAGCTTCCCTCTATCCTCACCGACTGGACGAGCTTCACTGGAATTGTTATTGTCTATCACTTGCAGTTCCCCTCTACTCTTAGATTTCTCTTTCTCGGGAGCATGCCTTTCATGGTTTGCGTCAACAGGAACTATTGTAGTTTCCATGGTAACGGAGCAACAGTGGCCAATGATTGACAGGTAGACTGGAAGGAAACAGAGGCCGTGTAGCAAGCCGAGGACAACAATGCCGAAGAACATACGAAAGAAAATGAAGAAGATTTCTGAAGAGGCAAATGCTGTAACGACCACACCCAAAAAGGTACTGGTGCCTTGAGGTAAACAAGAAGAAAAAATAAATGAGAACAGCCATATTGATACTTTCCGAAACATACTGACATCTCATACTGTCACCAAGCCAACTTACAAACATACAAGGTGGATAGCTATTCGGTTTTGCACAGGAAATATTAACGTTTTCTTCGCAGTGTGCAACTGTTTTATCCCTGTCTGATCCCTGCCAGAATGATATTGTTTTCGTAGTTCGATCAACTCGTTTTTCTACTTTGTAACCCTACCTGCAAGTTCGGTAACCTAACCTCAAATTTCCGACGAGGGCCGAAGCGGAGAACCGAGCGCGAAGTGCGAGCCTTCGGCCCTCGTCGGAAACAAATTCAGATTGTACAACCAGAGCAAGAATTATTATAATCTATGAAGTAATTCAATTTAAGAGTGAATTTGGAGAAACTTATTTTTGTTATATCGATCGTCGTGAAAATCTGTGTTAATAAGTAATCAGCAAGTAACATAAGCAACTTACCACCCATTACCACACTGGCTCCAAGGGTTGTTAACGCATGCGCAATACGCTCATCCGGGGACTTCTTGTCACAAAGCAGGTACGCATGCGCGATATGTGCACTGTAATCCACGGACAATCCTACAGCCATGATAAGAATAATCATTGACACTGAATTGAGAGACACGTCCCAGAGATACATTATCCCAAAGAGCTCAAATACGAGAGACACAAAGCCAAAGAAGACCAACAGAGTGGCAGTCAAGTCGGCCAGAAATGGATACATGATAATTAACACCGTCCCCGCGGCAAGGGCCAGGTTTCTAATTGTGTCGCTCCGAGTAATGGCGTATTGTTCAAAGTATTGAAACATGGGACTGACCGCGCGGACAGGAAGTTTAGACTTACGGGCCAAGTCATCTCTAAGAGTCAGCATGGCATCTTTTTGAACAATAGAATCCATTGTTTCCTTCATATACACTAAAACACGGGACGCGTCAATACTTTGCCTATCCTCTGATAATTTCACGTCTTCTTGAAAATGAGAAGAGGCGGGAAGCTTGAGAAACACTTGCAGTTGTGGCATGAAAGTTTTTGCATTAAGGACTTGAGCGTTAAGTTTAGCAAACTTTTTTAGTTGTCGTAACCACGAAAAGGAGGTATTCATGTAAAAACTATTCGCGGCAGCAATATCTGATAGTTTTAATATCTCATTCTGTACCGATTCATCTCCGTAATCTATCTTTTCTGTGATAACCAGGTTGACTTGTATGCTACTGGCAAAATACTTGTCTTGAACTGTAAAGAAATCTCGCCAATAGGAACCTTGCTTTGCAAGTACGTATCGATCAAAATGTTCATCAATGTTTATTGTTCCATATATTCCACCAGCAAGGAGGCAGCAAGAGAGAAAAATCATAACACTTTTAGTTACAGGGCGCATTAGAAAGTTGGCCCAAATTGTCATGACCTTGTTGGAAAACTGGGAACTAGGTTCTTCCCAGTCTCTCTCGTCTTCTATTGATTGCGTAGCTCGGCAGACTGGTAAAAAGTCCCTGCGCCGTGACTTGATTCGTTTGACGTCAAGTGTCATACAAGCAACAAAGAGGGTGACAATAAGGAGATAAGCAAATGTTATGGAGATGGCGGCATACACACAGAAGTACCTCACAGAAGGAAACTGGGTAGAAGTACTAATAGCAAAAGCCACGAGGTCTGTCACCGTTGTCATGGTGATGGTGACTCCAGTGTGTGACATCACTGTTTTAACAGTCTCCACAACAGTCAAACGCGTGCCTTGCCGGTCAAGAGCGTCTATTATTATAAACATATCATCGATTCCTATTCCTACGATAAGAAACGGCAACACCCCGACCATGCTTATAAAGGGCGTGCCCGCGAATATGGCAATGCCGAATCCAGCGGTAATGCCCATAATTACAGCCAATATCCCTGCCATTCCCAAAAGTGCATGGCCTGTTAGGGGGTTCTTGAATTTTCCCATCATGGCACACGAGAACGATATCATAAGTATGAAGGTAATGGCTATCAGGCCAAGATCGGACGAACTGCTCTCGCTTACTGCGTCATCGAGACTCCGTGTTGCTGAGTAAAATACGTTCATACATTTAAGTGTCTTCATAAAATTTTCCATCTTTTTCAAAAATATTGCTTCCCATTGTCTGATTTGATCGTTTCCTTCATAGTCTAGTGGATCACGCAACGAGTAGATAACTTGGACAGCTTCAGCTGATATCAACTTTCCAGTGGTAACATTGACAAGTAATTCCCCAAACAGTGCCGGGAAATTCAAATACGCGGGTCGGCCGTTTCGCATGATAAGAGGCTGATATCGGTTAATATACACCGCAGTCAGCTGTTCAGGTATGTTAATTAGGTTTGTTTCGTTATAGTGAAACATCTCGAGTGGGTTTAATACTAAACAATCCTCCGTGCTATTCGGCATGATAACGCCCCCGCGCGGGGCACAGTGTTCCATATATCGAGGAATAATTACAATTTCTTGATGAACTTTCAAGATGTCATTAAAACACTCTCGTGTGAGCGACATTTTACCTGCTTTTGGTGTAAAAATCACAACTTCATTCCGAGTTCTCATTTGAAAATATATCTCAGCCTTACGCAGGTCTCTCGTGGCTTGGTTTCCCTCTGGTACGAATAGCTTGTCGGCCCTACTTTCCAGCTTGATCCACAGGAGACCCAAGGAACAGCAGCCGACCACCAACAGACTGACTAATATGGTAATCCAAGGATGGATGGCGATCTGTTCACTTGTGAAAGCAAACAGTCTTTCCAGCATGTGCTGATACCATTGGCTGAACGATCTCCACATCCGGGAACATGATGACGATTTACAACAGCGGCAACCGTTCCTATGACAAGGAAATACTTTAATCATACTTTCTGGTTTACCCTGCAATGTTGCCAAGGGTAGATAAATGCACTGGTATACCCCTCCCTATTGATCACGAAAATAACCGACATTTTACTGCGAAGTGAAAAATCTTGGCTTGTTATTTACATAAATTATATATACACTAATGATGAAAGAGGACATTTCAATTTTAGGAGCCGTTATTTTCTTTCATAATAGCCCTGGACCCGAAGATGATTAGTTTCTACTAGTCGGAATATCGGCCAATAAATTTGCCCCTTTGCCCTGGTGTCGGTCTTGCAATCAGTTTGATTTATTTACGCTTTCAAGTGATGTCGGTCTATTTATGCGTGGTGTGGTCCTCTGCTTTTAAAATATTTTCCAATGAAGAAGATGTACTGTAAAAACATGTAACAAATAAAGAAGCCATTACCTGCAAAATAATCTTTAATTTTGTTCAAGACCAGAATATGATTGACCAGAAAATCAATTTTTATGGACATATGTGGGTAGGAATGCGCTCCAAAATTAATTATAATAACACGTTATTTACAAAACTTGTGTTGTTTACTAACTAAAGTTAAAAACATGTTTGACAATACGTAAAGTAAATTACAAAACTTTACTTTACAATCAATGATTATTTAGTATTAAAATATTTGAAAGTCAGTGCGTTAATTAGCGTTCCCTAATTATTCCTAACGAAACCACCTTTGACTTTTCGTCGGAACGGCATGGATAAAACTAGTACGGATAAAGTATGGTTCTATATGTGAATTATCTTATGTAAAACTTTCGAGACAGCAAATTCGCGATTTTGAGATTGCGATATTTCGGCGTCATTGTATTTTCGCGATTTGTTGAATTTGCAGAAATAGAGTCATTTAATATTTTTCGCGAGTTCATAAAATCTGTTTTCGTCAGAAGTCCTTTTAAAAGTGAAAAGCGCAAAATAAGAAAACCTAGACAACAAAGGAATGTCAGTATAGAATCGTAGAGATAAACCACAAAGAACCAGTTAATGGAGTGTTTGATGACTGCACGAATGAAGTTCTGCAGCAGCTAGAAGAAGGGGAAGCCGAGAGTGATGATGAGAATGAAGATGACTTGGAGGACGAACAAAGCCAGTGACACACTCGCTCATACCATATTTACCCAAAGTTTTCTTTAAAAACAGTTTGCATTTGTTGACACCATATTCTTGCGCACTCACATTTTCTCGACATGATGATTTCTCCGTATCACAAAATTATCGCGTTTTCTTTCACATCGCGCAAAACGCGAAAAGTAAATCTTGCGAAGCTTCCATGTAATAAGGTAAATCACCCGAGAAGTTCCACTTTTATCTTTCTCATTGTTTTTCCGATGCTTTCTTTTTTTTGTCTGATAAATAAGCCTCAGCTTTATCCGAGCTGTGTTTTCAAGATCTTTGTCGTGCAAGCGGTAAAGTATTTGAGGAGTCGCTAGTTTTTTCTTCCCGAGCCGTTCCTCTTTTGTCTCTCATGTAAACAAAACTTTAGATTCTAGCGATACTAATCAGATTACTTGTCGCGGTTCCGTATTACACCGCACAATCGATCCGATTTGCCAGCTAATATTAGTTTCTTAGAATTATTCTAACAGGGTGTTAAATTTTGCACACGGAGTATTTTTTTTGGCTAGTAGCTGTAAATTAAAAGAAATTAATTGAAAAAAACGTTGTGTACACCATAAATGTTGCATAATGATATGCGTAAATCCAAAATACAAACAAATAAAAAATAACAGTTCAAGAGATAATTATTTCCAACGGTGGAGATCTATAGAAAAATTAAAATTAAAAGATAAATTAGCAAATTTAGATGTTTCTGATTTGCAAACTAATTTTAGCATGACTGTTCATTCCTAAAATATCTTCAAATATCTTTGTTTCATGTCTTTTCTTTAGGTCCCGTCCACACGGATACGGATTTACTTGAAAACGCAACTTTTCGCCGAAAACGTATCCGTGTGGACAGGCATCGTTTTCATTTGAAAACGCAATTTTATTTTTGCGTTTTCCCCGTCCACACGACAACGATGAGTGTCGATTTCACCAGTCTATTATTGTCAGCGTTTTCAAAAGTTTGCGTTTTCATGTCCCGTCCACACGACTAAGATGTCAACTTCAAAAGTTTGCGTTTTCAAACGGAGACGATAGAATTGCGTTTTTAAAGAATTCCACTTTCGAACCAGTTTTCGAAAAGTTCAGTTTTCGGTGAAAGCGACATCGTTGTCGTGTGTACGGGACATGAAAACGCACAAATATTTTGTGGACAGGGCCTTTATTTGTAATTGTATCAAGACGACGGCATAATTTTCAGTATAGTTCCCGAACGAGGCGACATTTTAGTACTGTAGAATCTTTCCGGCTACCACTTAATATATTTGTCAAAATGTGTCTCAAATTCTGACGTTAATTCGTTTTTTTCATTTATTTACTGGTTGTAAACACTATGTGTAGACAACGATGTCAGAAATTAAAATGAGTTAAATATATTTATTTTTACAATGTGGAATAAAATTCTAACATTTATACCAAACAATAGCTCCAAGATATTACATTCTGTGCGGCGTAGTTAGAAATGCGAATCGCTTCTCCTCTCAACACCTGTTCTTTCAGAATTATAATTTATACTGCGGATGTATTTACTTTTAAGTATTTCTATTTGCTTTATTGGAATAATCGTTACGAAAACCAGTTTCGTTTTGAAGAAATATTTCTTGGGAGTAGGAATAGGGCGAATGGCTTCGTAAATGTTTTCTCGTATTATTTTTCGCTACTTTCCATCTACTTTCTACTCAAATCTATTTATACATGGTGATAGTAGATTAAATATGGTCTCGGATGATTATAATAAATATATTTTTGAATTAACCTACCTTTCGTCGCCTCTATGATCCGCAATAGCTTGTGGCTGTAGTTCTGCGCGGGAAACTGATGGATGGTTCTTTTGCATTTTCAGTCGTGTGAAGGTAATTGGACTATTCCGTAATTACTGAAGCATACCACCCGCTTATGGCCAATCCCCGGCAATTAGTTACTGTGTCAGAGTCAAAATATGAAAACATTGCAGCAATCCAGCAACACAGTACAGCCCACTTAGAAACAAAACCCGAAAGCGTTCGACAAGTAAACTTACAAGACACAAAATCGACTTTTCTCGGAGCCGGTATTTCTGACATTCGGTAAATCAGTTATTCTGGCTTAACTTTTCGTGGTTACGTCAGTCTTCAAAAGATATAGGAAAAAGTACACTTTTATCACAGAACTAATATAACTTGATAAAAACATGAGTGCAAAATCTTTCAGTCGCCGCTATGAGCTTTGCTCCTTAACACAAGAGAAGTCGGTCGATATGGCAGGTGCGTTATTATGTTAAATAATCTTCGAAAGTGTAAATTGGTTCGTAGTTTATTGGCTACCTCGACAAAAGGATAACAAATACACTGTCTACGGTAATAGAAAAAATAACAAAAAATGCAAAAAAAATTCATGCTTTCGTCAATATTATTTTAGGGGCCCTGTTAAATATCATTAACGAGGTAAAATTAAAAATATTCAAAACCACTACTTCGTTGACGATCATCGGAAATACATTGTATCAGGAATTGTACGACTGACGTTTTAAAAATCTATAGAAACCACATAATTTTATTTCTTCGTTTTGCGTTTCGAGTCTCTCCATTACATCGAAAAACTTGTGATGCGATGAGAGTTTTATTCCTCTGCGTCAGCGGTGAGGTCAAACATACTTGTTTACTTTTGTTGAAATTAAAGATGTCGAAATGGAAACTTATATCAATATAAATGCTGATTTTTCTAAATGATTATTCTAGTTCTGTATATTGTGTTGGAGGTCGGTGATTTTACGTGGCGAATCAAAAAATATTACTAAGAATACAATAACATGCAGGTTAATCTTTTTAATAAAATAATTTACCAGAATAACCATGATGTTTGCAATTAGGAGACCTTTACTCAGATAAAATAACTTTTTGTATAATTTATGTATTTGCAAATGAACTACACGCTGGTTAAATTTGCCATATAAAAGTTTAAAAAAATAGGAAGTTTCATAAACATCTGACATAAAATTAACAAAATAGTTGTAGATTTTATTATTTCAAATATAATTTACAATATTTACACATGCTTGGTAGAAATATCCAGTTTCAAATGCAGTCCATGTAATCCCTTAAATTAAAAAAAATATTTTGAAATGTCATTTTATCGGGCTCCTGTCAAAGTCTTGTCGCCTTTAGGCTAGCTATCATTCAAGTATTCTGACGTAAGTAGCTGATAAAAGTGAAAAGAAATGATGATTATCTAGCAAGGACGTATTGCAGATTAGTACACAACTAATCGTTTAATGCCGGCCCGTTCTACGGGATGAAGAAGGAATAAGTGGAGGTAGTATTTGCCAAATCAGTGAATAGAGACTGAGATTAGAGCTTTATTTTCTTCACAAAAAGCAAAGTTTACTTCACATATTAGGCACACGCTCGCATTGGTCATGCATGAGCGACCGGAGTTGAATAGCACTGGATAACCCCAGTTTGATTAACCAATCAGAGCGCGCGAAAAGCACTATTGCCCTGGTTTGGCAAATACTAATAAATATTAGGGACAATCCATTTGAT
>JAOBYG010209415.1:0-10081 GCA_025403545.1 Epizoanthus stellaris
AATGAATCTACAAAGAGCTATATTTTTCCACCTATAGAAATTCAAATGGACATTTGGTTCGGGAATTATTTGAAGTTACATGCAATGAAGAAAATGTCGACACGGCGGGTGTGAGCGTCGAGCAAGCATTTACTGAATTCAATTTGCTACTGGAACACCGTTGTCTGAAAAGGCCCATCAGTAAGAACAAGTTTGGGAGTATTGTTCGAGCTGCCTTTCCCGATTCAGTGATCGCAAAGAAGAGAAGAGTTATTAGTTTTGAGGGAGGAAAGAACAGGTACATGGTTTCATCTTCTGATGACTTAATATTCCTCATCAAGTTGTCGAGTAGATTATCTGTTGTGAAAGTTGTAGCTCCGTGTCGTACTTCGTTGAGAAGCAACAGATATTCTGGCTCATTCTGTCGAAAGATGGTAGTAAGTTCCACATTATACTTGATCAAACTGTCCCACAATGGAGATTCGAAGCAGTAGTGTGCAAATGGTTCTCCGTCCTCGTGAACTGGTGGGAGTTGATAAAAGTCCCCAAAAAGAAGAAGTTGAATGCCACCGAATGGCTGTGTTGAATTTTTTACCTTTCTGGCAATAAATTCAAGTTTCTCAAATAAAGTTTTATCTAGCATCGAGACCTCATCGATTATTAATGTCTTGCACTTCTGCCAACGACATAACGCTTCCTCATTTGCACTAACTTTGTCCAGTAACTGATAGCACGATTCGTGTGCAAGACCAACACCGGCGAATGAATGAATCGTGGTGCCATTTATGTTTTTGGCAGCACGACCAGTTGGCGCAGTTACGAATATTGAATTCACTCCATTTCTTTCCACAGCTTCCAACTTAATCTGTTTTAGAAGGAACGACTTCCCAGTGCCGGCTTTCCCCGTAAAAAAACAGTTTGAATTTATTCGAGCAAGTTCAGAGCAACGTTTCTGTTCTGAACTCAACTCCATCTTAACTTTATTCGGTATGTTCGATCAGACGCAGTATTTATTTTTTGCCGCCAGCGCCAGCCGCCTAGATATTTTCCAAATTCCCGCTTGACGCGACCCCTGGCCGCGCTCAGTGGAAACCCCGAAAACTGAAAATATTTGACGCTCCCTCCCATACTAAATCATTTTTATTGTAATATTTCCTACTAACTAGAGTATAGACAGTGCTTGTATGTCCTTACAAGGTCCACTCGAAACCATAGTACAATAGTCATTGTGTTTCCGACAATGTGATTGGACGACAGCACTGTATCATAGCAACGAGCGATCGAATGTCCCACCCATTCTTTTTTTGGTTTTTCTGGGCGCTAATAAGCTAAGTAACCGCTCCCTGTAGGTGCCCGCGAATGGCCTGCGGTATGCACTATTCTGTACTGTACAAACATCTGACGATCGTTTCGAATTTTAAACGGATGGGACAGCTACAGCGCAGAAATCGTCAAATAACGGGAAGAAAACAGCAAAATGAGGGAATCAAAGACGCAACACAACACAATCGTAAGTAAGTTGATTTATTTATTGAAAGATTTATTGAAATATCGACATATTTAGATGGAATTTGAGCGGGGATTTGAGTCAAAGAGTTACCCATTGCTCATGTTGTAACAACGTTCAATAATATAAATCTCATAATTTCAAAGAAATCAAGTAAAAACATAAGCATATATATCTTCACTGCAAAGACTTTCTTGATTGCTCTCACCGTTACGCAACATGCTCGGCTTATTAGAATTGAAAGGAGGCAGTCAAACTGAAATATTTTAATTTCTTAAGATTGACAATTGGTTAGAAAATGGATTTCGAAGAAAAGAGATTTTCAGACCAGTTTACAATTTTTATCACAATGCAATAAAGAAGAAGAATATATCCTTTCGGTTTAAAATATTCTGGTTTATTTTCTCAGTAATCTTCATTACAGTAATTCCTTCACCCTATTCTGGTGTCAAGTACGAAGATTTTGAAGGCATACAGAGCATCGTATACAAATCCCAATTAAATCCCAACCGGGTTGCTGTCACCTACTGAATGAGTTGTCACCTTCTTAAAAAGTAATAAAAAGATCTACCAACTGGCTTCAGATTCTGGAGCAATTCAGTGCTTGGCGGCTCTGTATTCCAGAGTTTGATACAAAAACAGGAACAACTACTAGAAATATGGGAATGACTACCACAACCAAATTTTACCATTTTTAAAAGAACTGCGTTTGAGGTACTCAGTAGGATAACATGACGCCGAAAGAGACTATAAAACCATATATAGTTATATATGCTTTACTCGATATTGGGTTACATATCAACTCTGGTCTTGAACACTGGTGGGATAATTAACGGGGCATATTGCCAATGGTATAGACCCTTCTTCTTGGCAGTTTTCGAGGCAATGATTTCATGAGCATTATATTTATTGATATCAAGAAGGGAAAATATCTACTGCATTTGTTATTGTCCTTGTAGTCACATACTTATAAAACGGACTTCCAACATAATTTGGTTTTGATGTCCGTGGTTAGTTTATAGTCGTTATCGCTGTAGAAAACAACAGTGCTTACAAATAAGTATCTTTGGAAAAATTGGAATTGTGTTATATAAAATTAACTGGAAATCACCTCAAAGAAGAAACTTTTGTCAAACTAGCTTCTACGAGAACTGGATGTGTTGCATTTCCTTTCTCTTTTTTCCGGAAATTTTAGATAACTCTTAATAATTTACCAAGTACGTTCGCATTATGTCAATTAACGTCCGCATGAAAGCTTAATGAAGCCGTGCGTGGTGGAGTGCAGGTCCAGTCTTTGTTAAACGAACCTGATACGTCAACACTGCTTATTACGACCCACACTAAATGGCGTCCACACGAAACTACCTTTTCGCATATCCCGGAAGAATTTCCTCAGAATATGTACAGGGCTTGGGGGCCTTACACACACCGGAGTGGACATCAGAAACCTCCGCTGGTTTGGTCATGCCCAAATCTTTCCTGGTGCGGTCTGGTATTTTCTCATATTCGCCGATATCAGGTTCCAGTTACGACTTGGAGCACTACTTGGGCGTCAATTCGTTGTACCAAGCTAGCCAAGGTATGTTACAGGCAACGACATATTTTTTTGGTATTGTCGTCTCACAAAGATATCCCGACTTCACTGATTTTCTTTCAACGGATTTTGTTTTTCAGATTCTCATTATTTTAAGAAATAATTTCATCGCAATATTGCGCGATAATCACTTTTGCCAAAACAACCCCAAGTTTGTTTGCGTTCTTCTAGCTTTAAATTTAAATCAACATCGAAATAGTTTGGAAGTTTCTGCTGTACAAAATATAGTGAAGAATAGTGCGAAAAGTCTGACTTATTATGTCAGCTCGGGTAGTGGCGGTCAGCCTAGCGTAGTTGTGCTATTTACTCTCCAAACAAGAGGCGATCAGTTTTTGTTGTATTTAAATGATATATTGCAGTTTTTCATTAGTCCATGATGGAGTTAATTTTACATTTGCTACATATTATAGAGGTTCCTTTTAGTAGCAATAAAAATTAAAAGGTTTAATACGAGTAAAATAGCTTGAAAGTTTACACCATTTTAGAAGCTTCAGTGTGAATGTAGGATAGAACAACTTGTTTGTCTTCTCACATTGTGTTACACTGCCAACAGGCATGTAGCAATTGTATATGAAAGTCGATCGAAAGACAAAGGCAACAATTTCAGCTTTTGATTGAAACTGATACGTCCGAGCAATTTACTCGTTATTGATGGATTTGCAGCATGTGTGAGTGAAAAGATGGTTCCGCGCGCGCAAGTAGCAATCTAACATATCTCATTTAATATGTTCTTCTAGACGCATCATTGCAGCCAACAATCGATTGAGGCCAAGCCAGAAGGCTATACTAGGGTGTATCGGTAATTCCACTGATAAATGTTTTTCGATAACTTCCGCAAGACTTGGTTCTTACTGAGTCGTAATTTTAGGAAGGAGAAAAAACGTGACGGTTACACCTGACACAATAGTTGAATGAGCAGGATATATCTACTTAAATGATACAAAATGTAACACAAGATAACTGCAAACTATTTCGTTTCTAGCGGTAATAAAGACAGTCTTTCTTAGCCACATCATGGGTGTTATCCAATTGCTTCAGTTTATTGGGTTTCTCAAAAGACGGTGCGCTGAAGATTTTACAACGAATTCGTTTGCTCATAATACCAACAACTGTTCGAAAGCAACAAAATATTAAACTGCGAAAGAAGCAGACAAGTTTGTTTGGGAGATTAGAAGTTATTCCAATAGCATATATATGTATATATATATATGTACCTAATATTCAAAGCAAGTAAATGTTTAGGAATTTATATTGCCACAGTTGAAGCAAAGCTTGATTGTACAATATATACTTTTTACATTTAGACTGGTGCTCGACTTAGAAAACGTATCGGACACACCTATTATTATATCACTCTTGTTCTCGAGAACTGTTATTTGTATGTAGAATGATTTTTCTTACATTCCGAAGGTTCTTATTATTCCCACAAAGATAATTCGTTAAATTTAAGCTTGATGCATTCGGAGGTATTGTCAAATATTGTATACGAAAATAGTTCAATTTCGGCTGATAGACGGCAACTTCCAAGTGAGCTATATATTTGACATGCTTACAGCTTCAATTAGCATTCGATATACGACTGCATTCTGGAAAGTATATATGCCTTTACTACTTAGAACAACTCTTCCATGCTTTACATTTGCACAGGCAGGGAAAAAAGAACCGAGATTCATATTGTTGTGATAATATCGGATAAAATCAGTCGCACAGTTTCTAAGCTCCGCAGCTGTTTGGAAGCCTTACTGTCATTATTACCAGACTGTTGTTAACCGAAAATAATAAGGTTCGGAAAAGCTTTTGACATCATTAAATGGGTCAACACCAGGTAGCTTTAGTAATTTGACAAAGCTACTGTAATCAGTTAAACAGTAAAGAAGTTAGATCAGTTGAGAAAGCGTTCGTTTACAATGAATGTGTCTATGCAGCCTGTTTGTATATTCGATGAATCTCTGCTTCTCACCTGCGGGTTGAGATTCATATGAAAATATTTGCATTCGTGATATTTTGAAACTATTTACTTAGTTTAAACTTCTCAGCAAAATCTGTAATACTTGGTGTGAAGTACAACACAAATCACCACCTCACTTGCGCTTGTGTACCTTAGTGAAAATTACCTGTTACACTAATATTAGTGACAACAGCATTTGAAAAAAAGAATTGTTAACTGAAATAAATATAGTTCGAACTAAACGCACATCAGTATCGAAAAAACATATAGATGTCAGATGCGGTAATGTAGGCTTTGTCGACATGCAAACGTGCGAACACAGTGCAACTCAGCTCGCAAAATTATCAAAACACACTTCAAAGCATGAGAATAAAATGCTTTTCAAATGTGTTCACTTTGAATTTAATTTATTGAAGAAGACTTTTGCGTCCTACAATTTCTTTTTTTTAATTTTAATAGAGACGAAATTACATATAAAATTATTTAAATGCTAAAAAGTTATATTGTTAACATCGAGCGTTTTCGACTAAAGTCATCATCTAGATATGATTAGATATATTGAGATCTTTAAACATCCTAACCATACAGTAATATTTCCATCTTTTTTTATTCGTCAGTTTCCAAAATGTAAATAAGTATTCCCTCCCATCAATTTGTCTTTTAAAGCAGAACTAAGATCGGACAGAAGTTTGTGCAAGACAGAGTCTAGAAACAACACCTGACAACAAAAACAACAACAACAACAACAACAACAATAATAATAATAATAATAATAATAATAATAATAATAATAATAATAGGCTTTATTTAAATACGATAATATAAAAAATCTGCACCTTTTGAGCCGATACGGTCGTGTATACACTAAAAATGCAATAACATTTACCAAATATGACCTTAAAAGAAGGCAACTAGTTAACTAACTAACTAACTAACTAACTAACTAACCAACCAACTAAGTTACCAGTCAACTAATTAACTTACAGGAACAGGCGTAGCTCAGTCGGTTAGTGCGCGGTCTTCGGAGCGAGAGGTCCAGGTTCGATCCTTAATGACTTCAACGTCTGTTTCGACTTCTCTCTATTCCGTGTAGCTTGGAGCACTGCCAGAGTGAGAGAGGAGGGGAGTGCGCACCGTCGGCTTCCATTGATACCAGCCTTCAGAGCTGGCGGAACTACCGACGTTAAATAAAATCACCTTACCTTTACCTTAAAAGGCTTAATATATGGTTTATTAGAGTAAAATACCATTGCAATTACAATAATTGAAAACCTTACCATTTTACTCAGCAACTAATTATCTGACTTACTGACTGAAAGCTATCTAACTAAAGAAAGAAACGTAAATTATTCGCGAAATTATCGCAGTTTACGCGGATAGTATACATAGAGCTGAATTAGAAACTTTCAATTGATGTGGGAAGGGGAAAACATTGCAGCGGAATATATGTACCAGACGCGTTCACAGTATTACAATGTAACAAACTGATTTCTCACAGCTGCATAATCGCTATAATACGAGTTGCAAAGCTACCAAGGGGAATCGTCGTTTAAATAAACACCATCTGCTGCTAATTGTTCTCTAATACCAGAAAACAGGTCAGCAATAATAATAACAATAACCAAGTGTGATTTGCCTCGACTGCGGTCTTCAATGTAGACTTCTCTATTATATTATTCACTACACAGCGGGAATTGCTCAGGATTCCCCACGTTGCAAGGAAAACAAGTTTTTTTTCGTTGGATAGCAATCTTGACCGGTACTAAGATGTGTGCTTTCACCTGCCAAGAAATAAATACTAATTGACAATCCATTAGTTGGTCAACATTTCCTGCTGAAGAGTTGCAGGGTTCATAATCTTATTGGCTAATCTGGATCTTCCGGCCATGCCAAGAGCCCGCGGGAGGCGCTCAATTATTAACCACGTGCGCGGTGCCAATATCTGTTGAACTGGTGGAATATCGAGATGGACGACATTATCTCAAGTGTATCTCTAAAAGCTTTTCGCTTGTCAGTTTAATATATCAGCACTGACATGTTTAAAAATGCATTGATCTAAACTATGCTTTATTTTTCCTTTTTGTTTATTAACATGTTTTAAAGCCAACGTAGTCAGTGCAGCTATATTATTCATATATAAACATGTTGCATCCTCATGAGAGTTAACAACATTATCCATATATGACATACTCTCTGTATGTAGAATATCAACCTACTCTTTGACTTACATCTTGTTCCCGCGTCTATCCTAGGCAGCTGGACACTTCTCTGACATGTACTTACATCTATTTGCTTTGTATATGTTCTGTTTGGGGTAAAGCAATACCTTTGGTTCAGTGAGGTGGGTGGATAAAATGTTGTTCCAAATAAACCGTAGACTAGCTGGAGTGCTGACGAACTGTTTTCACTATAAAAATATCTGCAGGGTCTGTTGATATACATCCACTCAACTCAGTTACATAGAATCACAAAATATCATACGTACATCCATTTGTATTTGATGAACTCTTTGTTTACTGCTTGCAATTTCGTACAGAGCAACAATGCAAAGCAACTGATGCAAAACACAGTAAATGCCTTATAAAAACAATCCAATTCAGGTTTGCCACAGGATACAATTTAAACTCATTGCAGATAGAGGGCTGCCAAAATGTGCGGTGTGCGAGAGTTGATCATATTTCGTTCATAGTTTTTATTCATTTTTATGGCAGATATATATATATATAATTATTAAATTTCACCATCAAATAACAATGAATCATATCACTTTTACTGATCATCAGGTCACTTTTACGTCAGTTTACGTTTGTTTAAATAAATTTGGCCAAAAGACCTGATAAGACAGTGATGGCATGCAAAAAAAATGATCATCGTACAAAATGTTATTCGCAAAGAAACTCGTTCCGAACAGTCTGAAAATGCAAATTTACCTCTAGAGTTACTTCAGCTTTTCATATATCACAATTTCAAGTAGAGAAGTAGTGAAGTAGAGAAATGCAGAAAGGCATTTCGACTACCGTGAGATGAGTTCCATTTTACACTTATATAGTTACGGAACCTTCGCGGCAACATGAACTAGAGACTGGAATGGTCTGGGTAGTGGAAACCTACATTGAATACTGGGTTTAACGAATTGATGGTCTCGCTCGCACTGACGATCCGAGTCGACGCCGCAAAGTTGTTGTTCTCATACGGCGCGGATATCTTTCACGACAACATGAACTTGGGTACTGAGAAAATCTAGGCAAGGGAAACCGGAAATAACTACTGGATACAACAATATGAAGCGTGTTTTTATAAAAGGGACCTTATCCCATAAGGGCCTTTTTATAAGAACAGTCTTCATGATAACGTCACATTTAGCCTAGTACAAGCAACAGGTATAATAATAGCCATCAAATTCAGCTGATATGATCCAAATCGTATGTGAAGGTGGACTGGGCTCAAAGTGGCACTTTGTGCACACCTGCCAGGGGGGGCGGTGGACATGAATGCGCAGCGAATGACTTTGGCTGAGTGTGAAATAGAAAGACAAAAGCAAAATAAGACCTATTTTTCACAACCTGGTCAGCGGTGTCACCCAAGCAGTTGCAGTCGATATCTGTATCCCCGCCCCTTGTTGGGCTTAGAGTGAGAGTAATCAATGACAGGAGATGTTGCCATGGTAACGGCAGACCGCAAGCACTGACCTGCCACCTTATACTTTGGCACTGGAAATGGCACTGTAAAATCCACACTTCCAAATTCAACTGATATGATCCAAATCTTATGTGAAGTTGGACTGGGCTAAAAGTGGCACTTTGTGCACACCTACCAGGGGGGGCGCTGGACACGAATGCGTAGCGAATGACTTTGACTGAGTGTGAAATAGCTAGACAAAAGCAAAATAAGATCTTGAAGACAGGTATTACCATAGCCTGAGACCAGTCTCGAGGGATTACACCAGATCGTAGCTTTGCTGAAAAATGAATGTCAGCATGGCAGTTAATTCAGAATTGTAGAATTCGGGCAGGAAATCCGTCAGGGCCAATTGCTTTGGATACATTGAGAGGCTAACCCGTTACAATGCGGATACGGATAATTCACTGTATGCCCTAACTATGTTATGTTTATATGGCTAAATTTTGTTTCAAGTGACCTAAACCGGGCACTTTAGAGTTAGGAACTGGTCATCCAGGGGAGACAAAAATCAAACTTCGAAAGGATTATTTTGTTGTGACCCACCCCTAACAAAACATCATGGTCCATCCCCAATACTTTTTTGAGCTTTTCTTTATTTAATTCTTAGGGTATTGAAATGGAAAAGCACTTGCCACAGTCAGCTTTTCCAAATTTTATGAAATAGGCCCATCAGCTTGGTATAAACAGACAATGACAGTTATAAACCAACTTACCACCCCTCTCCATTCCACTCTTCATCTGATTATATATTTTAAAAAAGATATTCCGTTAAAAATACATTTTAGACTTCTTGAGAAAGTTTTCCGGCGGCTACAAGACGAGCCACAAGAGGGCAAACCAAATTGTGATTGATGAAATGACGTTGGCTTAAAGATTTACAATACGATTTCTTGAGGTTTTTGCTGTATTCGTGAAAGTCTGGATAAAGATAGCCACACTGTCGCTTGTTGCGTCTGACCTCTGTAATTGGTCTGTAATTCAGCCAGTTGATTCCTGTTTTAAAAAAATTACTGAAATCTTGTGCTGGAAGAAGCGCTTTAACTATGGAACAAACTGTAATCATGTCTATTTCTAAATCAGCGAACGTGTCTAGTTCCAAACTAGGGAGCCTACGCTTAACTCGTGAATAAGAGAAGGAAAGCTAGTACAGACTTTTAAAGCAAGTTGTATTTATTTATTTTATTTATTTCTAAACTAACGTTTGCACAATATCAACTGCTATTGAACTCATTGCAACGACCTTTTTTCGGATATCTCTTTACCTTTACGGTAAGTATTTTCCTCCTCATATTGTTTATTAGTTTCAGTATTGTGGAATCGATGCTAGGTAGTTCCATCACCCTCCGCATATCCCCCCTACTATACCCCACCT
>JAOBYG010209526.1:0-10081 GCA_025403545.1 Epizoanthus stellaris
TGAAGTTTCCGAGTAGATCAGTGCGGGTCGGATGAATCAGAACGCGATAGAATTTGCTCAGTTTATATAGCTTATCTTAAATTTTTCTGTGCTCTTGGACGATTACATCTGAAAAGAAAAGGATATGAAAGGCTCTGCAAATTATAAATATAATACGAAATCCCCCTTGGGTGGGGAATGTTGACCAAACAATGTAGCCCAAGGGTGGGGAAATTGACTAAAAAAATGAAAAAAGTCAATCCCCGTGGGTATGCCCAATACCCTCCCCCCTGGGGCAAACCACTGACTGGTGCATAATAGGTCCATGGTGGTTGTAAGGCAGTCCATAGATATTACTTGTGCTGAAAATTTGGATTAAAATGGGGCATATTGGTGTGTTTTGACCACCATACAATGTATAGCCGTTGTCCATGACAACGTCACAGCCGGGTAAATGGATGAAGACAATGTTCTTTCTACAACCTTGCATGTATGGTTCAATTATTTGAAGAGTCTAGTGCAAAAACGATGTAAGTGACTTTGTATGAAAAAGTAAATTCTCCCAGAGGTTATGAAGAGAAAACACGAATAACTTAGGGACAATTGAGAACTTTATCAACAGCTGGTCACTTACATCGTTTTTGCACTAGTATCTTCATTTTTTCATCCCAGTAAAAACATGAAGTCAAGGTTTAAATAACTAAAATGTTAGAGTTGCAATAATATTATTATTAAGAATGAACAGTGTTTGCTTTTAATTGGTAATTTGAGCCATATAAGGCTCAATTTCCAGCCATTTCTCTGGTCTGAGTAGGATCGAACCAGACCCAAGAGTCAGCTGGACTGCATCAAGCCTAGAGCCATAACTGGTGTAAGAATGCTCTAGACACTGATTTCAGATTTTAAAGTGGGGAGATTGTTTGAATGCATCTAGAGTTCAATTCAATACAGTACAATTTGTTTCAGGTGTGGGATCTTGATGAGAATGGTGACTGGCACTGTACTGCCAGCTGGAAGGTGAGGTACTAATAGATAACTTAGAAATTATCCAAACTACTTTAATATACTTTAATATACAGTTTTAATATAATTCTTACAAAGAGTTGGGAGAATTTGGTGATAAATATTGAATTTAGTTTGTTTCTTCTCATATAACATTTCTGCTGAGAGGGTCTGAGAGGGTTTATAAAATGTATCTGGATGTGAGGGCAGATTCTTCCCCTTCCTTCCCCTCCCCACCCCCCAAGGGATGACAAATCAAAATATCATTTTGGCTCTAATATTGTCTGTGTAATCAAATATGTTTTAACTGGTGTCAAACCAGCTATAGGTTGTAAAAAGTTTATTTACTGACAAATTTTTTAAAGTAATTTCTATTTACCCATCTGCTATATGATGGAAAGGGGAGGGGCTTAAACCCAGATCAGTATGATTATTATAATTATAGCTGTGACAGGTTTTGAAGATGAAAGATGTAAAGTTCAGCAGTATTAATTACAGTGTCAATAATTTATTCATTGTTTGTATCTGTAAAATATACTTGCAGACCCATTCTGGTTCAGTGTGGAAAGTGACATGGGCCCACCCAGAGTTTGGTCAGGTTTTAGCGTCGTGTTCTTTCGACAGAACAGCTGCAGTTTGGGAGGAACATGGTAAGAATAAAAAAATAACTGTCAGGATTCTCACAGTCCTTGAAAATCCTTAAAAGTACTTTTAAGGTGGCTTGTACCTGTTTTCGATTTTTCTGTGTTGACCATTGAATTTAACAAATGGCTTACTCATGTATCATGACAGTTTAAAATACTAACAGTTGATTATTGGTGTTGGTAGAATAACTCTTCAACATATCAACAGTTGCATTCATATTGTAATTGCAGTTTCCATGGCAACCCTACATGGTCTTAAATGTACCCTGTTTTTAATGTTAAAGTGCATTTTATACAAAAATGAGTCAGTGAACCTCCTTTTTTATTGTTTTATTATTATTGGTATGCGAAGGAGAAACTTTTGACAAATTTTTAAAAAATTCTGTCACCAAATTTTGGCGCCACCTTATTTTTCTGAATTTCTTGGTAAAAGAAAAGAGCTTCAGCTCTGGGCTCCAACAAATTTTTAGGCTAAGAGTAAATTACTGTTCAAATAGTTTATTTTAGATGAAATATCGAGATGTAAGGTGCTTGCAAAGTGTTTTTATGAGCGTGCAGTCAGAAATTAAATTTAGACCAGCGGTGTTAAATTTCACAACTTTATCATGATTTTCTGAAACCTTAGTGTTGCCTTTCTTTGACTAATTAGTTGTTATTTCATCAAATACAGCATATTTTGAGAAATATACTTCTGAAAGTGATCCCTCTTTAGACAGACCAACCACCTTAATATCTCAAAATACAAAATGTTTTGGGTGAGGACCAGGCTGGACCCCACCTCAACAGGAGGGGAATTATATATGGGGATACCCCTTGTTGCACTCTTTCCTTAGCATTAATTACATCATCAGGTTACATATGTACTACAGTCGAATATTTCTGCCAGGCCCAGCTGCAGGTTCTTGGATTCATAGGAAAATGCCTTTGAAAGTCCTTGAAGTTAATCCTTGAATTTTGTGCTCAGTTTAGGATTAGAGCCCAGAACTACATTGTATATATTCTCATTCTCGTATTTACCTTGTGAACTGTTAAATTACCGTAAACTTCTGAATATAAGCCCATGGGCTTATATTTTTCAAAGCACTTTTTTGGGCTTATTTTCGGAGTAGGCCTATTATTAGAGTGGGCTTATTATTGGAGGGGATTTTTCATCTTGAAAATGACCGTACTTTAAGTACATTAGTATAGAAATATAATCAAATGGGCTTATTTTCGGAGTGGACTTATTATCGGAAGGATCTAACTGTCTGACATTTGGGGGGCTTATTTGCGGAGTGGGCTTACATGTATATTCAGGGGGGAAGCTTATATTCGGAAGTTCACGGTATTTGTGTTTCGAGGTTGGAAACTATATTAGAAGTTTCTCCTCTCAGTTAGCCAAGGCGGGTGCGGATCCCGAAAATAATCTGTCCATTTTCCAAATTTTTGAGCTAACTACTCGAGCATCTAGGGGTGTCTGGGGCATGCTTTCCTGGAATTTTCAAAATGTAATGCCCCCAAAACGCCGTTTTTACGTCTTTGAGACTCAAAATCAGGATAGATTACAGCACTCTAGGCTTTTACAAAAACTATTTTATAAAGGTACTTTCTAGTACTTTTTCACAAATAGAAAGCAAAACACCGGTCGGGATCTGTGCCTGCGAGGTTTGCTGTTCTCATCCATTCACTCCTTGTATTTGCTCCTTTCAGTCCGAGACACGTTCTGTTCATACCCTGTCATGGACCTGTGCACGAAGGGGCTGGGTCAGGCAGTACCACAGCTTAAGGTCAGTGTGTTGCACTCTCAATTGCAGCAAACGTGCATTGCTACATACCGTAAACGCTCTATTAAGCCCCCGGGGGCTTATTTATTTTCAGGACTTCTAGAGGGAGGGCTTAATAGAGAAGGCGGCTTAATAGAGAGGGGAGGCTTATTCAAAACTCACGGACAGCTAAAGGCGGAGACATTATTTTTCTTGTGAAATAGCGATACAGTCTGCATGTACTTAGGTGAAAAACAATCTAAAAACTGAAACAAATGGAGGCTCAAGCCAAGAATGATTATTCATATCATCAAAACAGTATTACTCAAAAGTATTGAAACTGCCCCATATGAAGTTGGAAGTTGGAAATGTTGAGATCAAGAATATAATACGCTTCTAACCCGTCCTATAAGGTGGGGGGGAGGGGGATCTTATTAGAAACTTGAAGCGCTAGAGAGGAGGCTTATTAGAGAGAGGGCTTCATAGAGAGGATGGGCTTATTCGAGCGTTAACGGTATGCGTTTGTGCAGAATTTCCTTTATTTGTAAAGAAAGCCCCAGTTGCATGGAGTCACTGAACTCACTGTTCGCCGTTTTATCATGCGATAGAACCATTAGTTTTGAAGGTATCATGTCAAAGGTTTTTATAGTCTGGCTTGCTGCATGGAGTTCTTTGGTTCTTATTCGATATCCAGTTCTTTAACTCGTACATTATTTCGATTCTTACTGTTTTCTAGCGGAGAAGGGGGAGGGCGCTTATTTCAAAGGGCGCTTATTTCAAAGGGCGCTTATTTCAAAGGACGCTTATTTCAAAGGGCGCTTATTTCAAAGGGCGCTTATTTCGAAGGGCGCTTATTTCAAAGGGCACTTATTTCAAAGGGCGCTTATTTCAAAGGGCGCTTATTTCAAAGGGCGCTTATTTCAAAGGGCGCTTATTTCAAATTTCGTGTTCTAGAAGGGGCACTCAGTCGAGGGGCAGAACACTTTGTTGAAAAAATATGGTAATACTACTTACTCAGGATATTATAACATGAACCAAAATACTTGATATTAACGTAGGATCGACATGTTTATTTATTTATTTTTTATTTATTTAATCTAATATTTTTACAGGAGTTTCTAATTTAGCAACGCTAGTTTAAATATCCTGCATAAATTAAATTGACATATTAATTATTTAATCTGAACAGAGTATAATTACAAAGAACAAAGAGTGCAAAATACATGGTTACAATAACAAAAATATTATATATGTCTAAGGCCTCGTCCCACACTAATCCGTTTTCGTTTGAAAATGTGTACTTTTTATGCGTTTGTGCCGATCGTCCACACTAAAACGGTCGAAAAGCTGATGGAGGGTTCGTGCTAATCCTTGAACTCCTTAAATACTCCTGGAATGTAGTTCAGGTTTTCAAGGGCGCTTGAAAAGCTCTTGAAATTAACAATTTTTGCCAAGACTCCTTGAATACTCCTTGAATATTTCCTCTGAGGAAAATGCCTGTCAACTAAGTCAAGGTGGCAATTAAATTACGAAGATTATAGTCTTGATGATATTCCATTTTTGGTTCTCTCTGACTCATTTATCAACTCATTATGTATCTGTATTTGTTGAATGCATTTGTGGAGGTTTTGGTGTTTTTTTTTGCAGAGTTGTTAATGGTTTATTAATCATGTGCAAAAATTGCGTAAAATTGCGTAAGCTTGCTAAAATACTCCTTGAAAAACATTATTTAGGTCCTTGAATACTGCTTGAATACTCCTGGAATTTCACATTCAGAAGTTAGCACTAACTTTGAAGTGAATTTTCAAAGAGTAACAAAACTAAATTTAACTGCTCCACGTTCTAGTTCCAGTTCACTGTGGGGTCATTAATTCAACACTTTGTTATGAGACAAAATATGGCGGAGTCGTTACATTTTACCTCACAGGGACCTGGAACGAGAACGAATTTACTTTGGTAAAATAGCGTATTCAGTGGTAGGCGGGCACTTCATACAAACTCTAAACCCTTCTCTTGAACAATATCAGTTCTAGTTCGATGATTTAACCTCCGTCTTTGGTAAGCATTGAGTATCTTCAACGGTGATATTTATGCTATCCCCTTTTTGGTTTTCTGATCTGCACTTCAGTTTACGAAAATAGTAGGTTCATGCTTCTAAACGACGGACTAGGGTTTGTTTCCAATTGGAACTAAAATGCAAATGACAAGATGATATTAACGTTACAAAATGAACTAAAAATACAAATTTGCAGTCCAAACTAGTGTATTATTAAAATACCAATTCAGTAGCAGACCGTATATTGTGGATTGGATATGAATTGTAATAATAGTATTTATACAAACATTACCACAGCATTCGCCACTCCAGAAACTACAAAAGGACTGGGACCCGTCCACCCAAACGATCCAAGAAAGCATTGCTGCAAATGCTAATTTGGCATGAAAGAACAAAACAGAATCACTAGTTTGTAGGAATTGTGATGTGATTTACTGTCCAGATATTTTTGAAGTTGTTCACTTATCTGGAGTTGTAGTGTATTGCTCCCACTGTTAGTCTCGGTATTTTCCCGTCCGTCATAATATTAGCAACTAAACTGCCTTTGTTGGGCATTGAAACATTCGGAATAAGTTCTCGTTCCATTTTGCCAACGGAATTGCGTGTTCCAAATCGTGATAAATCAGTTGGCTTTCCCTTTCTACTGTCATGTTCTTCGCTATTTGGAATCTGCTTGTTCATGTCATGTTCTTTTCCGGATTTCTTATTGCTAGATTGTCTTTCTTTTGAGCTCGTTCTTTTTATAAGGTTACGTTTTCTTTGATTGTGCATTTGACTCGCAAGGCTGGTCCCGTCATCTGATATTGATGTGATCGGTTCTTCTTTTCCAACTGCAATAATCTGTTTGGTTTGTAACTGAGTTTGCTGTGAACCTGAAATATCAGACCCACCTGACTTCTGTTTGCTGGATTTAATGGGAGGCGAGACTGTATACAATTTGGGGAAATTTACAGGTACTCTTTCAAAATGATCATTTCTTTTACCGAGACATCTCTTCGTCGATTTTCTTATATACTGTCCATTTCCTGTAGAAGATCCACTGTCTCTAGAATTCAATAGTGGGCAAATTTGAGGAAGGGAAAGGTTTACTTCTGTTCGTGATGGAATGTTAGCGATGACTGGACGGAGTTCCACCTTGGAAGTGAGAATCAAACATGACATTTCATCGGGATGGTAGCATTGGCCACGATTGCTTTGATTCGTCTCTTGTTGATGACGGAGTTCTTCCATGGATAGACTTCGTGTTGCGTACGCTAGCGTCCAGTTACGTTGACAAAAACTGCTTCAAAATACGTTCTAATTAATTATAACTGTAAGCTGGAAAACATTTTCTCGTCTATACTGCTTTATCGTGACTGCTCTTCCTGCTGGAGTTTTTGATCATTACACGATTAAAACTGATAATTCCAGATATACAATCAGCTGACTACTGAAGAGTTCTCCACCTGTGCAATTGCCGATTTTTGAATATGGGAGACAATCTCCGGCTGGCGCTTTGCGTACAACGAAGGATGAAAATCCCACAAAGAAGTCCTAATCCCATTCTAACATAGGAAATTAAAATTTAGAATGAGCACGCGTTCGACTGACTGCCATCAGACTATTGTTGCATGGCAACAGTAGCCCAGTTCCGAGGTACACTCCAATTTCCTGAAACAATAACGTGAAATCGAGGCTAGGTGCGAAAACTACAGTAAATGTATAAACTTGGCACCAAAACTCGATTTGACGACATTGTTCTCAGGAATTGGAGTGTATCTCGGAAATAGCCTACTGTGATAATGTGTTGCACAAAATGTGTGTTGGCACACGCAACCTTGTCATTGAATCGACACGGCTTTTTATAGCCTGCCCGCAGACGATAATCTTCATTCGCACCGGGGGAGAGAATTTTCTCGCTGCGAAGGAAGATTAGCGTCTGCAGGCAGGCTAGGGTTTTTATCAAAGCAAAGTTTAATAGAATGAGAATTTAGATCGAACAAACTGCTCTGTGTCTGTCAATTAGGTCCAAAATGATCCATTCTGAATTCGCTTCGTTAGAATCGAGGCGCGTTAGATCACTAAATGCAGTTGCCAGGACCGCTTTTCTAACATCAATTTAACATATTTTGCTTTGATATGTTATTTTCAAAGCAACCGCCATAGCAACGTGTTGTTTACAAAATATAACCGCCAATAAGCGGAGAAACTAAAAAAGATTCTTAAAATGAACAAAATTCCTCCTGGTACCTCTCCCTAGTCATCTCTCTCTGTGATGGAGATGGCTTCACATTTGGTGTCAATATATCTACAATACACACGGAGACAATCAATAATTTAATGGAATTAACTGTTCAAACATTAAACTTGATTTTCACAATTGTCACTTTGAAACAGGTACTTCATGATAAAAAGATATCAGAAAAATATGCATTGTCCAATTGAGATGAAGCTCTGAGGGTGTATGTTCAAGACATTGGTCTATACAATGCATTTAAAAATCCTAGAAATGTGGTTCCCAATCATGAAAATATAAATGTTACCATGACAACAGTGCATGATTTTTTTTCGAAATTGGGAAATAATCCTGTAATAGGTTAAAAGTTCTTGGTTTTTAAATGTTTATTGCACAGATATATTATTCTAGTTTATTTTTAACCATGTTATGTAGCAATGTGGCCCAGCATAGTTCTTGTGATATTTTTTTAAAAAGAAGTGTCATTTTTGGGGGTCGATAAGTAGTTGCCGTCGGTGGAAGCCAAATGCAACAATAAAGTTAAGTGGAGATTCCGAGTTTTCACCTATTTCCTTTGTAAAGGCGTTATGTTCTTAAGTATACTAAATGATGCGAGTCATGGATTGGATATGAATTGGCGTTATACCTCTTCGAACATCTGTCGTTTCATGAAAGTGTATGCAACTGCAATATCCACACATTTGCGGTGTTAATAATAAGAGGTATAGCGTCTGCTGGGCACTGAGGCATTAGCAAAGTAATTTTTGTAAGTTTTTCCTAACGGACTTCCGAGTTATTGATCTCGTATACTTCACTAAATCCCATTTAACCATCACAATTGTGTTCTCTTGCTGTTTTTGTGCTTTTTCTTTCTGGAGTTCTTATTTAGGGCTAGTTACTCTTAAGCTTGTTCTTTTTCGATGGCTCTTTTGAGTTTGATTTTGCGTTTGGCTCGAAGCGTTTTTTGTCTGGTTGGTATCTTGTCTTCATCTTCAACAATCTGTCTGGATTGCAACAGAGTAAGTTGCTGTTTACCTGAAATACCAGACTCAATTGATTTCTGATTGTTGGTATCAATGGGTGGAAAGCGTGTGGAACCGTTTGGGGAATTCACCGGTTTCGTTTCGATATTGTCGATCTTGTTGCTAGCAACTGCGTTCATCGATTGTTGCAGCGACTGTCCATTTACCGTGGATGAATCCCTCGGTGTACACATCGATGATGGAAAGATTGGAGGAAGAGAAAACTCCACTTCAGTTTGGGCTGCCGCTGTTTTATCGTGTCTCCTTTGTACAGAGATGCTGCTGATGACTGGGGATAGTTTCATCTTGGTGTTCCCTTTCCACAGTAGAATTGGCAGTTGTTGCTTTGAATTGCGAATTTAGTGCTGACGCTTAGCTCGCTCTTGAGTTGATCTGGTAAGAATTGCTTCAAAACACCAAACTGTTTGACGTTTCCTTCATCATGTTCGTGGGTGTTGCCTTTTCGTGTCTGTGACTGTGCTTTCCTGCTACGGCTCTCAAATACGGTCAAATTGCTGGTACTACTGATCTGCATACAAATAATACTGCATGCACACCTGCTAAACTGCTCATTTTTCAACATACAAATTCATCTCCGGCTAAGTTTTGGGACAAGAACTAAGGACAGAAATGCAACAAAGCAGTTCAAAATCACAATTCTCTTTAACAGTCAGTAACAGAGCCAGAAGAAATGAATATTCGGACCTACATTGATCATAATCTGTTGATATCTGTCACCAGACAATCAATGGCGAGAATTCTGATCACGTGTCAATACAAATCGCGCTATTCTTTCGTGTTCATGCTCGCAAACTTGGTACACTGCGAGCGATGGCACAGCATTTTTACAATAAAATTATTGCTGAATAAAAAGTAGGCATTAAAGATGATTTTCTTCAAAGCTAACATTCAGTGAGCTTTCGACTTGAAATCACACCTTTCGCTTGGTATGTATGCAGCTATTCAAACAAGCTTGTCTGGAGCATGGTTCGTACATATGTACATTATACAATCGTGTACCGATCATCTGTACATAACCATTCTGGTTCACATGTGTTATCAGTACCTGCAAACCTTTGGGAAATGTGATCTGTCAGTTTCATAAACAACGCCGAATCAAATAACTGTTTCATAATAAATCAACACAAGGTTTACTTGGTTCTTTAAAGTACGTTTTTCGAAGCTATATAACATGACATGAATGACAGATGTCAAAATGTCACTGAACTATGACAGGAAGAACAGAGCATGCGTACATAATTTGAAACTTACAGATAGTTCAGATCTGGCAACTATTTCATTCAAGTCGGCTTTTCTAAAATAAGAAGAGGTTTTAAAAACCTTTTAGCCTGTTTTAGTTTCCCTAAAGGCATTCTTGTTTTGCGATACTCACTGGACAACTGAAGAAGCTGCACATTGTT
>JAOBYG010209637.1:0-10079 GCA_025403545.1 Epizoanthus stellaris
TGAAACATCGGCTGGGCTTTGTAGCTTCAAGATGGCGTTTCGCGCAGTGGAAGATTGTTGCTCCACAAATTCCCATTTCCCCGACTATTGATGAGTACGTAGTTATGGGCAATCGAAATAGCACAAGTTTAATTGATTATCTTGTCTATAGTAGAGTTTGTTCAGTTTATAGTGACTAGTGACAGATATTTTGCTGACAATCTTTGAGGAAGAATTATTTTGAAATATTTTGTTATGCTCGCGATGTCTATCAAGATCTGGCTGTTGCTAAGCTTTATTCAGAAATTTTTCAACATAATTCCGCATTTCCAATGACCATGAATCATGACCAGAATAAACGACTGCTTCTTGAGAACAGAAAGTTACAAAGCGGTTATCGAGAATCAGATATTTAATTTAGATCAACATTACAAAGTTAAACTTCGGTTGTTGTTGATTACTGCAGCCCGGCCCTCGGGTACAAATGAACGATCGCGAACATGCAAAACATGAAGTGATGGAGAAAATACCAATACCTGAAAGGAAACTGAACCAAAAATCATATAAAACAATTAATATTCCTTCGCACGAAAATATTTTCTTACTGATTACGGCATATTTAAATTTATAAACGGTCATAGAGGAATCGGCACCGTTAACATGACCTATCATGACGCCATTAAAACAACAAGTCGAGATTTGCTGTTCTTGCTAGTTTCAGAGTTTCTAATTCTTTAAGATTAAATCCATCCTTCCATTGACTATAAAAATATTAACAGATAAATCAATTTCCTATCATATTTTGATCTTGACAACAGCAAGGGAGATATTTTGATAAATAAACTTGTTTATAATTGCAGCACGTGGTCTGATTCGTCTTCAAGCGAGGTATTGGTCATGCAAAATACAAAGTGATGGAGAAAGTTCGGAAACATGAAAGGAAACAACCAAAAATCATATAAAACAATTAATATTCCTTCACACAAAAATATAAAATCCATAAATGGTCAAAGATGGATCGGCATATAACTCTCATGGCGATACAATGACACGAAAAATAATCCCAACCTTTCAGTTTTCTGAGTCTGTAGTTTTTTAGGAAAAAGTCCATTTACTGACAAACCATAAAAACATTAACAGTTGAAACATGTTTTGACCATTTCTTGATCTTGAGAACCGCCCATGCCCATGTTACCGATATATTACGAGAAACGAGAACTCCATTCTGTTGTTCAAAAGCCACGCCATTTGCAAATGATCCTTGTGACTTAGTTTTGACGCCACGGAGTGGGTCACGGGCAATCTCCAGAGAGCCCTCCCCCTCCCCTGCTCAGGGCATAAAAACCAATTTTTCTGATGAGTGTGTCGTAAGGGAAAATGACACAGTGTGTCTTTGTTTCTTTATCTGTAAGCAATCAAGTGTGTCCAGATTAAAAACTTCAACTTTGTATATGATCAGAATTCTCTGAGTGTGACTCGGAAGTCAATTTTGTAACAAGTATGAATCACACAGCTGAACAATATCATTTTTCTTACGAAACAGACTGGACTTTGGTCAAAATATTAATGCAGATCTCCCACTCTGATATGCTAATCGATTTGTCGCAACTCTAGACAAGGTACTAGTGCAGTAACAACAAAGTAGTGAGCTGAAAGCAGAGCTCGATTAGAGACCAAAATAATTTCAGATAAATTTACATCAGTTCTGTCGATTTTTTGTTCGTTTTTTACCAGGGGAGATTTATTTTAAAATATGTAAACATACGAAACCATCTTCACAAACCTTAACTCATTCACGAAACTTTTAAATTTCCACTAGGTGAATAGCGAAAGAAAGTTTAGCAAGAGTACCATGCATTTCTCACAAACATATTAATATAAAAGACAAAACTAAAAAGAAATATTGTCATTGAAGAAAACATTTTTGTCCACTCGTGACTCCAGCGCGTGTTCGACATTGCATTGTCTGAAACAGCTTTTGATTGGCAGTTGGATCACGCACCGACCCTGATACTGAGGGCGGTTGAAGATTATTTCGACTTTCCCAAAGTTCTTCACAGTTTTTATTTCAGCGCAGTTTCAATCCCACACTTTGTGCTCATATTAGCTAGAATTGGCACTATTAAACTGTAACTGTAACTGTAATCAAAGCACTACTTAATCTAAACCACGACACCCACAACACTCGCTACACTACACTACAAGAATCAGAGCATTACTTAATCTGGTCCACTATACCCATGACACTCACTACGCTATGAGAATTGAAGCACTACTTAATCTGGTCCACTACAAAGAGATATTAATTCAGAATTTTGACACAAATGGGTAATTTTTGTTAAATTTGGTCCTATATATCCTTAAACAAGAAGTTCTGGTATAAAAGGGCCTTGGCCAGTTGTTACTCAACCTCTGTGGACTGAACATCTCTCTCACAGCCCCACAACATGTGTTGCTCTGCTTGAGTGCGCCCTGACATATTCTATTGTGCAAAATTCAAACCAAACTCTTAGCAAGCCCTCAAGTGAAAGTACACTATTATAATGATTTGGCAAATCATTACTAAGATATTAGCTTCCTTCTGTTCACTTTTCTCTCACTTATTTACATTTTAGCATAAGAAATTTAGTATTCTAACATGAGAGAACTGAAGAACTCGCTTGCTTCTCTACTGCTCTGCAATTTGAGTTGCAAGGCGAGAAAGGGGGAGGGACTATCCCTTTTATACTGGAACTTCTTGTTTAAGAGAGACTGGATAATGAATTAACAAGACGACTGTTGAGGGTTTAGCAACTGTACTGCCTTGTCCACAGGCATCATCGAGCAAATAGACCTCTTTCGATTGGCGGTTTGTTGTCCCATTTCAGATCATGTGACAATGCTCTTGAGAATTCTTGCTTTGTATTTTAATTGTATACATCCGATGCATTATTAAAATAATAAAGAAACAGTTCTTGAAGGAATGCTCGCATGATCCAAAATGGGACAACAAACCCCAAATCGAAAGAGGTCTGTTGCCCTGGTAAAGTGCAAGCCCGGAACATGAGGTGTTGTGCTACCACGCAATGCCTGGGGACAAGACAGGGGCGACAATATATTTCAGCCCCACCTGACATTTGTTTACAGTTGTATAATGCGGCATTTTGAAGACTAACACTGTCCGGCGGGGCTGAAATAACATTGACTGTAAATGATCCAATAAGCACCCGGGGCATGTATAATTTTTTTCTTTTAGGGGGGCATTTATTAGATACTGGGTGTTAATTAGAGAGGGTGTTAGTTAGATACTGGGCATTTATTAGATACTGGGTGTTAATTAGAGAGGGTGTTTATTAGATACTGGGCATTTATTAGATACTGGGTGTTAATTAGAGAGGGTGTTTATTCAATTTCTCCAAAACAACCGAGAATAAAACGATTTGTTCTTCAACTTTTCTTATACATTGAACCTGACATACATATCAATTAGTTCTCAATATTGTAACCACAGTCCCTATCAAAATCACTTATTTAGGTTTGGGTTTGTAAGGTTCTGCTCCAAACCAGTACAGAAATTTCAGTTATTCTGCTCCCATTCTGCTCTCATTTTTCATTGTGTTGTTCCTGTTTCTTATGAAAAGTGTTTGTCATGGTTTTGTTGTGTGTATGTGTCTGTGTGCCTGTGTGTGTGGAGGGGGCATTTATGAAAAATTATCTGTTTTTTTTTGGGGGGGGTGGCATTTATTAAATAAGGGACGTTGATTGGAGAGTGGACATTTATTGCATCATTTACGGTATTTACAATTGTAAGATGCGGTATTTTGAAAACTTTCACTGTCTTTTACCACAGCAACCTAGTTCCCAGGGACTTTTCCCTTGAAATTTGACAGGTGGGAAAAGGCCCTGACATCAGCTGGTCAATTCTGCCTTTTCATTGGTTTATTGATTTAGAAGAGATGATTTATGCAAGTTTTGTGTTTAGGTGTACTTCTGTGAGAGTACGATGAAAAAATAACTCCCAAAATGATTTATGCCTGAAATTCAGCAGTTTTTTACATGAATCAGAGTCCCATGAATTTTACAATATAAAGAATACGTCTATTGGAAAAAACAGCAGAAACAAGATTTCAAAATGAAAGTATTATTAAATCCAGTCTGAACATGGAAGTCACGACATTGTATTTTGCTTCACAAAGTTAATTATATAAAAGACACAAACCATACGGCATTCACCAAGGCTTTTTTGATGAATCAGTCTTGGCTAACAGCAATACGTTTATGGTTGCTAGTCAGTTAAGAAATAACTGCAAAATTAATAATTTCATGTTTGGTGGAAGTACAAATAATTTGACTGGTGCGGCAATGAGATGGTCGACTGGCGAGACAGCATTCATACAGTTACACTTTACACTTACATACATATATAAGGCCAGACTTTTTTTATTACTTGATTTACGAAACTTTTTTCCCAAGATCAAATATCGGGGGTCGGAATAAAAATAAAAATAAAATGTAACATGAAACCCTCAGTGTATTATTTTCAAGGGCAAATACATGGCTTTAAAAAATTCCTTTGTTTTCGCCAATCCCCTTCTAAGGGATTAAGTTTATATGATAAATAATTTTCAGTACTTCTTTACGCGAAATGCAAAACCAACAAAGGTTGGTTTTGAGTCGATTTTGGTCAACTTTTCTATATTTTCCGAAAACAGTTAAAACAAGATGTCGATTTTATTTTTATTTTATTTCTGCAAAATTGACGTCGGTGGTCTCGTAAATCAAGAAATAACAAAAGTCTTGCCTAAATATACTGACAATTTTTTTACCTCCAGCTGAAACAGCAAATTATAATTGGGGTAAAAAGGTATAAAGAACACGATATAAGATTTTAGGAAAGAGAGGTTACAATTCATAAACAATAATAAAATATGCAATTAGGAAGAGATATATAGCAAAATGACAAGATGTTCCAAAATAATTACACAAACAAGATATAAAATAAATAAAATTAAATAATTAATTACACAAACAAGATATAAAATAAATTAAATTAAATAATTCGATAAATAAATAAATAAAAAATAATTCTTATCCATGAATATTCGTGCTACATAATCAGGGTTTGGCACAAAGCATCCCTGTATGATTGGTTATAACGCAACATAGCCCTTTCATTGATCTAAGGCAGTCTATCGCAATATTTTTGTCATGTGACAAACTGACACTGGGATCTCCAATTCGAATCTAGCTCAACATTCGCTATTGGTGACATTTAAAGAATTTAGGTTCCTCAAATATTTGAGAAATGAAATGAAGAACAGATACACAGTATGTCAGTGTGATTGGTTTCAAGGAATATTATCAACGCTTGGGGGTTCGCATTACGTTGAGTGTGGTACGCTGGCATGTGCAAAAAAAAGTGATTAAGGGTACTTTTTTGCTATCGACAAGATGGGAGTCCCGGAACACCCATTTAGGCTGACCTTTGGAACTTGGAGTATGCTTTTAGTTAGTTATTGTATTTTACTGGCATAGTCTGCAACTGATTAATGACTTGCTACTATACTTTCACAAAGTAGTATTGTGCATTTTTATTTAACACACTTTCAAACTTTACATCGTTTCAGACTGAGAATCGACATTATTGAAATATTAAATAATGTTTTCTCAAATATGTTTTCTAGTAACAATAAAGACATATGATATATAAATCGCTTGCAATTCACTAATTATGGTAGTTAAATTATTACAGTTTGGAGAATATTTGAGAAATGCAAACAAGATTTAGTACACCGCAGAATGTCCGGTGTGATTGTTGTCAAGAGGAAAAAATTAATTATCTTTATGATGAAGCATGTAATGGAGAGTATTTGAGAAATAAGGCAACTTTCCTTTCAATGGAGTGAAATAATGAGGAAAATAATAATAATATATAAGAAACTTAAAGGGAACCTCGGCTGAAAAACACTTTTGCTCTCAAATAAAAGTTTAGTGCTGTCTTAGTCAGAGTTGGTAGTTTAAAATTGATAATTCTGTTCATGGAGCAGATGCCAATCGATTTAGTTTGCTCATTTTTTGCTTCGAATTTTCCAAGTACCACCATATTACCACAGCGCTAAGGCTGCTGGGAAATATGACGTAAACTTGCCCAAGGCCGCGTGCTAGCTTGCTGTACTGTGTACACACTGTGAGCACTGTACTGACTGTGTTTGTTTGACTCGCCTCGCTGTTCTGCAGTTATTTGTCCCAACAGGTCTGATACATCCATAGCTGGGATACATTTTTATAGATTGCCATGTGCATGTGGTAAGAACAACAAGAGCATTCATAAACAATAGGTCGTCCTGAGAGAAATTTGCCGACGAACGTGTTTCTTTGCTCAGCTCACTTCAAGCAAAGTTGTTTCGACGAATCTTTCGAGTTACAGATTAAATTACTTGGTGCCAGTAAACGACAGAGAATGTTTTAAAAAACAAGATGCAGTGCCAACCATATTTGCTCACAAGCCAGTCCCGAAGGCCCGAGCTGCTAGATGTGCAAGAGCAGCCAGAAGAAAACACAAGAGGTAGGCGAAACCGTAATGAACACCCGGAATGAACAATAATAATATTAAAAGCCCAGCAATCTCCCTTCTGTGTCAAGTAGAGAATATTTTTATTTTATTTTATTATGACTGATTTGGTTGTGACACCGGAATTGGTAACTTTAAATCTTAGTTTTCAATAGCATTGCGTCAATGAACATGTCAGTTTCAAACGGTTCACCTACCTCTTTGTGTTTTCGTTTGCTGCTCTTGCACAGCTAGCTAGCTAGCAACTCTTGCCTTTGGGACTTGCTTGTGAGCAAATATGGTTGGCACTGCATCTTGTTTTAACTTTCTCTTTTGTTTACTTGCACCAAGTAATTTATTCTGTAACTCAAAAGATTCGTCGAAACAACTTTGCTCGAAGTGAGATGACCAAAGAAACACGTTCGTCAGCAAGTGCTCTCAGGACGACCGATGGCCGCGATCCATTGTTTTTTAATGTCCTTGCGGTTCTTACCACATGGCAACCTATGAAAACCTATCCTGGCTATGGATCTATCGGACCTGACCTGAGATTCGGCGAGATTGCAGAGACCATGCAGTTTTCAGCAAACAAACACAGTCAGTACAGTGTGTACACAGTACAGCAAGCTAGCACGCGGCCTTGGGCAAGTTTTCATCATATTGCCCAGCAGCCTTAGCGTTGTGGCAATATGGCGGTACTCGGGAAGTTCGAAGCAAGAAATGAGCAAACTAAATCGCTTGTCGTCTGCTCCATCAACAGAATTAGCAATTTTAAACTACTAACTCGGACTAAAACAGCAGAAAACTTTTATTTGAGAGCAAAAGTGTTTTTCAGCCGAGGTTCCCTTTAAGCTTTTGAAATTTTGCCAGAGACTGAAATTGAGATTGCTGCATAGCATAGTATAGTAATATTTTCTAAGGTAAAATAGTTAGATTTCTTTTTCTAAGCCAGCAAAAGCTATAACGTATTTTTATACTGAAGACATCATCAACTACTATAGGTATTGTGCAAAACTAGATTACATGACTGACCCTTGGGGGCCAATGCGATCCCCAGGGCAAGGTTGGATACGTACCCGTATTTCTAATGTCCTATATCTATCTCCTGAAAAGTTGTCTTTTAGGAGACAACCGCTTCCAGGTACGTCCAAAGAGAATTGGTATTTTCAGGGTACAATAACGGGGACTTATATAGAAAGGGCACGAAGCATTATGGTAAATGCGAAAATGGTCAACAGTTCCAGTATGATTTAAAGTCCACTACCCGACTCCCAAAGAATATAAATGCAGTATCAGAATAACGTATAATGGTATTGACAACTGTATTGCAGATTGGTCTCAAACTTTTCCCCGACTGAAAACAGGAAATTGGGAAATTTTCAGAAGTAATCATTTACTGCAAAAAATGAAGAAAATAAAAGACTTTAATCATTTTTGAAAACGGAAAATGTATGCCCATAACAATTGGCATTTTTGACAATCGACTGTGGAGCTTGTACAAAGCTGTTAGCTTTTTTGACCGTAGTGCAAGGACACCTGCAATCAAGAAATTGTTTGTACTTATCCGCCCTTGCCAGGGATATTAAAGCAGCTAAAACAATGAAATAGCAATTATGTTAGACGCCCGAATCTCACTGTTACAAGGCAAGAAAGACTATCCAGCAATGCATTAGCACAAAATCAACCTCACATCCGTATTTTTGGAATCCTGATCTCTATTTTGCACATTATTTTGTAATGATCGTGTGAGGTAGTCAAAAGCAAGGGCCGGTACAGCAATTATCGTCAATTGTGACAATTTTAGGGAACAGTTATCCAAAGTAGCATACTGCAATCACTGTCAGTCCAGTTACCATGGTTAAGACACCCGAGTCTTTGATTTTAGTAAACGTTTGATGAGTTATTAGAAAATTCGTACAATAAAATGGCATTGCTTCCATTTATTTGGTGCAACCATCAGTGGTAATATCAACAAGAAGTCCAGCTCAGAAGGAAACATTTGTCCTATTAATTACAATATCCAGCGTATCCGATTCTTTTAATATTTGAGCAGTAAAGCCAATATTTAGTACACAGCATACCTGTGTGATAATTTTAAGGAGAAAACATCAGCATAATGGTTGGAACATCAATGTCAGAGAAATTAAGAAATAATTATGTGAAACATTCTCTGTAATAAAACAAAGACAAAAATAAAAGGGTTGATACAATGTAGGATTTTTTAATGATCAAGTTTTTGATGATCCAGTATCTCATGTTTATGCAGTTATACCCTAGATAATTGAATAATTTTAAAATAAATAATTCGTATTCTTCGAATATTGCTACATGATCAAGATTTGACATAAAGCATCCCTGTATGATTGGTTATAAGCCAACATTGCCATTTTATTGATATAAAGCTCAAAAGCTGTGTATTAGGACATTTACCTCCGCGTTAGGAAACTCATGTTATTAAAACTCACAACAGAATTTGTAGGCTGCGTGGTTGAGCGGTCTAGTGCACTGTTTTTGTCATGTGACAAACTGACCCAGGTGTCTCCAGTTTGAATCCAGTTCATCGCCAAAACCATACCCTAGACAATGTATGGGAGTACCTACCCCCAGGATATGATGTCGATATTAAGCGCTTTGAATCGGTAGATAGAAGGCATATGAATCGAGGAAAATGTGCTAAACTTCTGGCCTTATGAATTCATAGATCAATCCGTCGTGTCGTGGGTGTCACAGGTGTTGTGATTAGATAAAGTAGCGATCTAATTCTGGTTGTGCCATGGGTGTTGCGGGTGTCATGATTTAGATAAAGTAGTGATCTAATTCCCGTCATGTCGTGGGTGTCGTGATTTAGATAAAGTACAGATCTAATTCTCATTGTGTTGTTGGTGTCATAATTTAGATAACATATACTGAATTATCGCCTGTTGTGTCGTGATTTAGATAAAATAGTGATCTAATTCTTGTCATGTCGTGATTTAGATAAAGTAGTAATCTAATTCCCATCGTGTCGTGGTGTAGATAAAGTACTGATCTAATTCTCGTCATGTTGTGGGTGTCGTGGTTTACATAAAATAGTGATCTAATTCCTGTCATGTCGTGGGTGTCGTGATTTAGATAAAGTGGTGCTTGCATTCTTGTAGTGTAGTGAGTGTCATGGCTCCGGCTCTTGGTTTTGATGAAGTAGTGGTTTGATTCTCGTAGCGTAGTGAGTGTCGTGGGTGCCGTGGTTTATATAAAGTAGTGGTTTGATTCTCATAGCGTAGTGAGTGTCATCGGTGTTGTGGTTAGATAAAGTAGTGCTTTGATCGTCATAGCGTAGTGAGTGTCATGATTTAGATAAAGTTGCACTTGATCTAATTCCCGTCACGTCGTGATTTAGAATAAGTAGTGATCTAATTTCCATTGTTCCATGGGTGTTGTTATTTAGATAAGGCAGCGACTAATCCCGTTGTTATTCGAGAATTCCGGATTGCTGTCAATCGATCCGTGGAAATGTTATGCACCAGTCAATTGAAACTCCGGCCCCCAAAGACCCGGGACAGTGCGGGAGATTAACGCGGCAATTAACGGGGGA
>JAOBYG010209748.1:0-10077 GCA_025403545.1 Epizoanthus stellaris
AATGATTTGCTTCTGGAACTCTGAACCTTAAAAAAATACTTATTTACAACATTAGTATGAGAACAAGTTGTAATGTTCATACTGGAGCCATGCCTTAACTACACTGAGTGGGAGGCGGAGTTGGTGGACCTGAAGTCCTGATGGGTGACACAGTGGGTGGATCCGACGTCCTGTTGGGTGGCAGCGGAGGTGGATCTGAAGTCCTGCTGGGTGGCACAGTGGGTAGATCTGATGTCCTGCTGGGTGAGACAATGGGTATACCTGAAGTCCTGTTAGGTGGCACAGTGAATGGATCTGAAGTCCTTCTGGGTGGCAGCCGGGGTGGGCCTGAAGTCCTGCTGGGTGGCAAAGTGAGTAGATCTAAAGTACGTTTGGGTGCCACAGTGGGTGCACCCGAAGTCCTGCTGGGTGGCAAAATGAATAGATCTGAAGTTCGGCTGGATGGCAAAGTGAGTAGATCTGAAGTCATGTTGGATGGCAGCGAAAGTGGACCTGATGTCGTACTGGATGGCACGGTGCGTTGATGGGAAGTCTTGATGGGTGGCAGCGTGGGTGGACCTGAGGTGCTACTGGATACAGCAGTGAGTAGATCTGAAGTTCTGTTAGGTGGCAAAGTGGGCGGACCTGAAGTGCTACTGGGTGGCAGAGTGGGTGGATCTGAAGAGTTGCTCGATGGCACAGTGAGTAGATCTGAAGTGCTGCTGGGTGGCACAGTGAGCGGATCTGAAAAGCTGCTAGGTGGCACAGCGAGTGGATCGGAAGAGCTTCTAGGTGGCACAGTGAGTGGACCTGAAGAGCTGCTGAGTGGCACAGTGAGTGGATCTGAAGAGCTGCTGGGTGGCACAGTGGGTGGATCTGAAGAGCTGCTAGGTGGCACAGTGAGTGGATCTGAAGAGCTGTTAGGTGGCACAGTGAGTGGAACTGAAGAGCTGCTGGGTGACACAGTGGGTGGACCTGAAGTCCTCCTGGGTGGCAGAGCGGGTGGACCTGAGTTCCTGTTCGGTGGCAGCGGGGGTGGACCTGCGGTCCTGCTGGGTAGCACAGTGAGTAGAACTGAACTGCTGCTGGATGGCAGAGTGAGTGGACCTGAAGTCCTGTTGGGTGGAACAGTGAATGGATCTGAGGTCCTGCTGGGTGACAGAGTGGGTGGATCTGAAGTCCTGCTGGGTGGCAGCGGGGGTGGACCTGAAGTCCTGCTGGATGATACAGTGGGTAGATCTGAAGTTCTCCTGATGGGTGACACAGTGGGTGGATCTAAAGTCCTGTTGGGTGGCAGCGGAGGTGGACCTGAAGTCCTGTTGGGTGGCAGCGGAGGTGGATCTGAAGTCCTGCTGAGTGGCACAGTGGATAGATCTGAAGTCCTGATGGGTGGCACAGTGGGTGGACCTGACGTTCTGTTGGGTGGCAGCGGAGGTGGACCTGAAATCCTGCTGGGTGGCACAGTGAATGGATCTGAAGTTCTTCTGGGTGGCAGCGGAGGTGGACCTGACGTCCTGCTGGGTGGCACCGTGAATGGTTCTGAAGTCCTTCCGGGTGGTAGCAGGGGTGGGCCTGAAGTACCAATGGGTGGCAAAGTGAGTAGACCTAAAATAGTTTTCCGTGCCACAGTGGGTGCATCTGAAGTCCTGCTGGGTGGCAAAATGAATAGATCTGAAGTTCGGCTGGGTGGCACAGTGAGTAGATCTGAAGTCCTGTTGGATGGAAGCGGAGGTGGACCTGAAGTCCTGCTGGGTGGCACAGTGGGTAGATCTGAAATCCTGTTGGGTGGCAGTCGAGGTGGACCTGATGTCCTGCTCTCTGGCACAATGAGTTGATCTGAAGTCCTCATGGGTGGCAGCGGGAGTGGACCTGAAGTGCTACTGGGTGCAAAAGTGAGTAGATCTGAAGTGCTACTGGGTGGCACAGTGGGTAGATCTGAAGTGCTGCTGGGTGGCATAGTGGGTGGATCTGAAATGCTGCTGGGTGGCACAGTGAGTGGAGCTGAACGGCTACTTGGTGGCACAGTGGGTAGATCTGAAGTGCTGCTGGGTGGCATAGTGACTGGATCTGAAATGCTGCTGGGTGTGACAGTGGGTGGATCTGAAGTGTTGCTGGGTGGCACAGTGGGTGACACTGAAGTCCTGCTGGGTAGCACTGTAGTGGGAGGACCTGAAGTCCTGTTCGGTGGCACAGTGACTCGATCTGAAGAGCTGCTGGGAAGCACAGTGAGTGGATCCAAAGAGCTGCTAGGTGGCACAGTGACTCGACCTGAAGGGATGCTGGGAAGCACAGTGAGTGGATCTAAAGAGCTGCCGGGTTGCACAGTGAATGGATCTAAAGAGCTGCCGGGTTGCACAGTGAGTGGATCTGAAGAGCAGCTGGGTGGCACAGTGAGTGGATCTGAAGTCGTGCCGGGTGGCACAGTGAGTGGATCTGAGGAGCTGCTGGGTGCCACAGTGAGTGGATCTGAAATCCTGCCGGGTGGCACAGTGAGTGGATCTGAAGAGCAGCTGGGTGGCACAGTGAGTGGATCTGAAATCCTGCCGGGTGGCACAGTGGGTGGATCTGAAGAACTGCTGGGTGGCAAAGTGAGTGGATCTGAAGAGCTCCCGGGTGGCACAGCGAGTGGATCTGAAATCCTGCCGGGTGGCACAGTGATTGGATCTGAAGAATTTCTGGGTGGCAAAGTGAGTGGATCTGAAGAGCTGCCGGGTGGCACAGTGAATGGATCTGAAAAGCTTCTAGGTGGCATAATAAGTAGATCTGAAGTCATGCCGGGTGGCACAGTGAGTGGATCTGAAGAGCTGTTAGATGGCACAGTGGTTGGATATGACGTCCTGCTGGGTGGCAAAGTGAGTGGATCTGAAGAGCTGCCAGGTGGCACAGTGAGTGGATCTGAAGAGCTGCTAGGTGGCACAGTGACTCGATCTGAAGATCTTCTGGGAAGCACAGTGACTGGATCCGAAGAGCTGCTAGGTGGCACAGTGACTCGATCTGAAGAGCTGCTGGGTGGCGCAGGGAGTGGATCTGAAGAGCTGCTGGGTAGCATAGTGGGGGTACCTGACGCCCTGTTCGGTGGCACAGTGAATGGATCTGAAGAGCTGCTGGGTGGCACAGTGAATGGATCTGAAGAGCTCCTGGGTGGCACAGTGAGTGGATCTGAAGAGCTGCTGGGTGGCACAGTAAATGGATCTGCAGATCTACTAGGTGGCACAGGGAGTGGATCTGAAATCCTGCCGGGTGGGACAGTGAGTGGATCTGAAGTCCTGCCGGGTGGCACAGTGAGTGGATCTGAAGAGCTGCTGGGTGGCACAGTGAGTGGATCTGAAGACCTGCCGGATTGCACAGTGAATGGATCTGAAGAGCTGCTGGAGGGCACAGTGAGTGGATCTGAAGAGCAGCTGGGTGGCACAGTGAATGGATCTGAAGAGCTTCTGGGTGGCACAGTGAATGGATCTAAAGAGCTGCTGGGTGGCACAGTGAATGGATCTGACGAGCTGCTGGGTGGCACAGTGAATGGATCTGAAGAGCTGCTGGGTGGCACATTGAGTGGATCTGACGACCTGCTGGGTGGCACAGTGACTGGATCTGAAGAGCTGCTGGGTGGCAAAGTGAGTGCATCTGAAGAAATGCCGGGAGGCACAGTGAGTGGATCTGAAGAACTACTTGGTGGCACAGTGCGTGGATCTGAAGAGCTGCTGGGTGGCACAGTGAGTGGATCTGAAGAGCTGCTGGGTGGCACAGTGAATTGATCTAAAGAGCTGCCGGGTGCCACAGTGAGTGGATCTGATATTCTGCCGGGTGGCACAGTGAGTGGATCTGAAGAACTGCTGGGTGGCACAGTGAGTGGATCTGAAGAGCTGCCGGGTGGCACAGTGAGTGGATCTGAAATCCTGCCGGGTGGCACAGTGATTGGATCTGAAGAATTGCTGGGTGGCACAGTGAGGGGATCTGAAGAGCTGCCGGGTGGGACTGTGAATGGATCTGAAGAGCTGCTAGCTGGCACAGTGAGTAGATCTGAAGTCATGCCGGGTGGCACAGTGAGTGGATCTGAAGAGCTGTTAGGTGGCACAGTGCGTGGATCTGACGTCCTGCTGGGTGACAAAGTGAGTGGATCTGAAGAGCTGCTAGGTGGCACAGTGAGTGGATCTGAAGTTCTGCCGGGTGGCACAGTGAGTGGATCTGAAGTCCTGCCGGGTGGCACAGTGAGTGGATCTGAAGAGCTGCCGGGTGGCAGAGTGAGTGGATCTGAAATCCTCCCGGGTGGCACAGTGATTGGATCTGAAGAATTGCTGGGTGGCACAGTGAGTGGATCTGAAGAGCTGCCGGGTGGGACTGTGAATGCATCTGAAGAGCTGCTAGGTGGCACAGTGAGTAGATCTGAAGTTATGCCGGGTGGCACAGTGAGTGGATCTGAAGGGCTGTTAGGTGGCACAGTGCGTGGATCTGACGTCCTGCTGGGTGGCAAAGTGAGTGGATCTGAAGAGCTGCCGGGTGGCACAGTGAGTGGATCTGAAGAGCTGCTAGTTGGCACAGTGAGTGGATCTGATGTTCTGTCGGGTGGCACATTGAGTGGATCTGAAGTCCTGCCGTGTTGCACAGTGAGTGGATCTGAAGAGCCGTTAGGTGGCACAGTGAGTGGATCTGAATTCCTGCCCGGTGGCACAGTGAGTGGATCTGAAGTCCTGCCGGGTGGCACAGTGAGTGGATCAGAAGAGCTGTTAGGTGGCACAGTGGGTGGATCTGAGCTCCTGCTGGGTGTGACAGTGGTTGGATCTGAAGTGCTGCTGGGTAGCATAGTGGGGGGACCTGAAGTCCTGTTCGGTGGCACAGTGAGTGGATCCGGAGATCTACTGGGTGGCACAGTGAGTGGATCTGAAGAGCTGCTGGGTGGCACAGTCAGTGGATCTAAAGAGCTACTAGGTGGCACAGTCAGTGGATCTGAAGAGCTGCCGGGTGGCACAGTGAGTGGATCTGAAGAACTGCCGGGTGGCACAGTGAGTGGATCTGAAGAGCTGCTAGCTGGCACAGTGAGTGGATCTGAAGTCCTGCCGGGTGTCACAGTGAGTGGATCTGAAGAGCTGTTAGGTGGCACAGTGGGTGGATCTGTAGAGCTGCTGGGTGGCACAGTGAGTGGATCTGAAGAGCTGCCGGGTGGCACAGTGAGTGGATCTGAAGAGCTGCTAGCTGACACAGTGAGTGGATCTGAAGTCCTGCCGGATGTCACAGTGAGTGGATCTGAAGAGCTGTTAGGTGGCACAGTGGGAGGACCTGAAGTCCTGTTCGGTGGCACAGTGAGTGGATCCGACGATCTGTTTGGTGGCACAGGGGATGGATCTGAAGTACTACTGGGTGGCACAATCGGTGGATCTGAAGTCCTGCTGGGTGGGACAGTGGGTGGACCTGAAGTCATTTTTGTTGGCTCAGTGGGTGGACCTGAAATCCTTTTTTGTAGCACAGTGGGTGGACCTGAAATCCTTTTTGGTGGCACAGTTGGTGGTCCTGAATTCCTTTTTGGTGGCACAGTGGGTGGACCTGAAATCCTTTTTGGTGGCACAGTTGCTGGACCTGAAGTTCTTTTTGGTAGCACAGTGGGTGGACCTGAAGTCCAGCCGGGTGGCACAGTGAGTGGATCTGAAGAGCTGCTAGGTGGCACAGTGAGTGGATCTGAAGAGCTGTTAGGTGGCACAGTGAGTGGATGTGAAGAGCTGCTAGGTGGCACAGTGAGTGGATCTGAAGAGCTGCTAGGTGGCACAGTGAGTGGATCTGAATTCCTGCCGGGTAGCACAGTGAGTGGATCTGAAGAGCTGTTAGGTGGCACAGTGGGTGGATCGGAAGAGCTGCTGGGTGGCACAGTGGGTGGATCTGACGTCCTGCTGGGTGTGACAGTGGGTGGATCTGAAGTGCTGCTGGGTAGCACAGTCGGGGGACCTGAAGTCCTGTTCGGTGACACAGTGAGTGGATCTGAAGTGCTACTGGGTGGTACAATGGGTGGATCTGAAGTCCTGCCGGGTGGGACAGTGGGTGGACCTGAAGTTATTGTTGTTGGCACAGTGGGTGGACCTGAAGTCCTTTTTGGTAGCACAAGTGATCCTGGAATCCGTTTTGGTAGCACAGTGGGTGGACCTGAAGTCCAGTTGGGTGGCACAGTAGCTGCATCTGAAGTCTTTTTTGGTGGCACAGTTGGTGGACCTGAAGTTCTTTTTGGTAGCACTGTGGGTGGACCTGAATTCCAGTTGGGTGGCACAGTAGCTGCATCTGAAGTCCTTTTTGGTGGCACAGTTGGTGGACCTGAAGTCCTTTTTGGTAGCACAGTTGGTGGACCTGAATTCCGGCTGGGTGGCACAGTGGCTGGATCTGAAGTCATTTTTGTTGGCACAGTTGGTGGACCTGAAGTCCTTTTTGGTAGCACAGTGGGTGGACCTGAAGTCCTGCTGGGTTGCACAGTGGGTGGAGCTGATGTCCTGCTGGGTTGCACAATGGGTGGACCTGAATTCGTTCTGTGTGGCACAATGAGTAGATTCGAAGTCCTGCTGGGTGGCACACCGGGGTGATATGTTTGTGTAAGAATGGTCTCCGTTATTTTGCTTGAAGGGAAAACCGTGGCTCTTGCTGGTGACAGTGGGATATTTGTGCACTGAAATAGTTAAAAATTTGAAATTCAGTATTTTGAGTTGTTAGACCATTTAATAGTGGAATAGATTTTTCTTTTTTTATTTGATATGCTAAACATAAGTGAAGTAAAAAAATATTTCTGAGATGGAGGTTACTTGCAATGAATTTGTGGATAGGAGTACTAATTAAACTTCTTGATGTCATCTATCTCGCTAGGAAATCTTAGATTTAGTCCAAATGAAAAAAATCCAGATTTTCAAAATGGGGATGCGGGAGGCCTTTTATATCTCTTCAGTTAGGTTGCTCATTTAAATATAGAATGTAATACAAGATCGGTAAGTCATCTCCCTACGGCTGCTCATCTGGCAATGGTATTCGATTGGATACCCCTCTATAAATTACCCGCAGAAAAATCCCGCACATTGAGATCGACAGTGCAATCAAACCGCTTCCTGGAAACAACTGTGAGAAATTTGCAATGATTATAGTGATTTACTACGGAGAGCTTTGTAAGGGATTAATGGGAGAAATGCTGTAAACTTTGTAAACTTTATTGTTGATTGATCAGTGTTTGCAGAATCACGTGGGTTTGATGATCTACGATATGATTGGTTTTCTACGGATATTTGGTTTAATTATTATTCAGGAAACGTGACTTGGAAGTATGCCAGAACCACACCTATAAAAAAGCAATTAAAAAATTGTCGAAATGCTCGGCGGTCAAAGTGCAGCCGATTCGACATGCATGCACGAAAGTGACGAAACACATTCACAGACTAAGAAATAGTCCACCTACTTCTGAACTGATAGATAAAGAATATTAATAATTTGCTGTAGAAACCAAAAGTATTTTTGTAATCCGATTAATACTTTGCTTTTCCGGCCATGGAAACAACGAGTTGAACCTTTGAAACTAGTTACCTATTTTGTGTACGCTTGAGTGAGTAATTCCGTGACTTGGAAACAAGCCAAAACTGAGAGTAAACAATGTACCAAATGGCATTAAATTATTGCGGGATTCAGTATTTGCGATTTTACGATTTTCGTGGGAATTCTCAATAAATGAGGAGTATTCGGTTGCGAGTTTTTTTACTAGGAACTAAACGATTCGTAGAATCCATATTTCATGCACAGGCGTGAAGATATAGAAAATACGACAGTCCGGTCCCGAATGTAAAGTGAGCACAACATTTTCCGAGTTCCTCCGAAGTTTTTAGATAAATTTCCGAACGTTTCTGATAAAATCCTGAACCCTAACAAACATTTCCGAAGATCTCCGAGCACTTCCGAACATTTCCCGAATCGTCCCGAAAATTATTTGAAAATTATTTGAAAATTTCCAAACATGTTCGAAACATTTTCCGAATATTTCTGAATATTTTCCCACATTTCCGAACATTTTCAAGCATTTGCCGAACAATCCCGAGTCCTTCCGATGATTACTAAGCATGCTCACTAATTGAAAACCCTTAACATTTTCCAAGGGGTTTCGAAGATTTCCAAGTTGGATGGATGTAAAATACGTCCACATAATAAAAGGAACATTACATGGTATCCTCTTGTCACTCGAGAATAAAATCCATATATTCTCACCACCGTGTAATATCCTCTATATAGTTTGGAGTAATCTTACTATGTTCTGGGATTTTCCGGCATATTCGTTATTTCGGGCAGAACTGGTTTATGATTTTAATATCGCCTGGTGCCTGATAATTCCAATGTTAAATATTGATGCTCAACATTTTATTCCGTATATTTTTAAGTAAAACAAATAAACAATATAGAATAACACAAAACGCAGAGAACAAGCTTGGCCGGCGAGCACAATGCTTTGATTTAGAACTAGCTAGAAAATAAAGTGCGAGCGGCATGCAGCTACTGTGAGATGCAGCAGCAGATGAGGGTCTAGATTGAGGTGGCTCTATAACATTAAACACTTAAATATTAGGCACTTTAACAACTTATTGTTTTCTTTACAACAGTAAAAAGCACATTTCAGGTGTGTTATAACACTAACATTTACATTTTCCACGTTTTAACAGGAGGATTTGAGATGACGTCATTGTTTACATTTTGCTTCATTAGCATAAATCCAACTTCAAGCTTCAGACAAACAAAGTCCATAGATCGAAGGAGTATGTCACAGTTTGAAGTCACTGAAAATTTGGGCGCAAAATATTGAATACTTTTTCAGTAATGAGTCTGAAAACTTCAAAATTTATAGACAATGTATGACCTGGAGGCAACTCTTGCATTCTGCCCATACATTCTCTGTAAATTTTTAAGATTTTAAACGCCCATTCCTCAAAAGGTATTCAGCTTATAGCGCTGAAATTTTCGGTGACTACTGGTTGTGACATACTCTTTCCATCTGTGGACTTCGTTTGCCTGGAGCTTGAAGTTGTATTTATGCTAATGAGGCAAAATGTAAACAATGACGTCATGTCAAATCCTCCTATACGGTGCCGATAGAAATAAAGAAACAAGAGCACTGTGTTATTGCTTTGTATTGTATGGGGTTGTACTGCGTTCCAGCTGGTTGTGTTGTATTTACAACACAGGGAAGAACAGTCATTGACGCCATCGTTCAAGATGACGACGACCATGATCCAAACTTGCAGAAAGGTAGTACAACTTTTGAGCATTCGTTTGTAAGCGTGGACAAGGAGTAAAACAATGGTATTCGCAGCCGAGTGTCCCAATACGTTTTGTCTTCAAACAGTGAAACATGGTTTGCTTGTGTCTTTGAGGCCCTGTTATAAGGTGGGTTGGTTATCCGTTATCTCTATAATTCTGAGGACACTTATCCCTTAAAGCTAAAATTATTACGTAAACAGTTCTCTTTTAACCCTATACTGATTCTGCCGGTATTTATCTCTTATCCCTACAATTTAAACTAAACTAAATGCGGTATTCTACGCCAAACGTAATGATCAATGTCAGGCTGAAGATATTATTTTAGGTATCTGTCAATCATTTTAGTTGTTAGCAGTAATGTCTGATTACACATGTTCTAATTTGCAAATGACATTATAAGTAATTTTGTCATCTGATTTAACCCATCGTTCAAGACAAATAAGCCCCTGCTTATTTTAAAAGTAAGGTTCCTAACTCCGAGAGGGAGGGGGGTGGGTGCAGCCATATTTAACCTATATGGGAGTGTATAATAATAATAACAATAATAATAATAATGATAATAATAATATATAGTATACCGCCCGATAGGTTAGCATGTTTCTCGCGTTTAGTTTCAGATACGATCTAATTTTTCGCTTTCCTGCCAATTTGTCTTAGATAGGGGTAATCGTATATATAGGGTTTATCTTTTTAGCGAACTAATTAGATCACTTTCGATATATATGCTATATTTTCAACATATAAAGGTTTCAAGTCGAGGCTCTGGGAAATAACGATCAGTGATTCGTGAGAAGACAAAGGAATGTGCTAATTATTTTCCACAGCCTAGATTTAGAATCTTTGTAC